>JASSKH010000012.1:5749901-5823854 GCA_031763025.1 Macrocystis pyrifera
CCCCCCCCCCCCCCTCAGCCGAAACACTCAATACCCTTGCGCTATATATACAGTGCGAAAATTCTGGCTGAAAAAATCGACGAAGACTCTGATCAGATAGAGATTATCACACGGAGGAGGTAGGTGGTTTCTACACAGGTGCGAAGACAAAAGTCGACACCACAAAAAATCGATAGCACATCATCGACAAGTGACACAACTCACATTCTTTTTCGCAGCACGTGTCGTGGCAGTCGTCCTTGTTGCACTCGGTGTCGCGGTCATCGTAGCGCGGCTTGTAGTGGCGGGGGCACTCATATTCGGAGCACTTGGGCCTCGCTGCGGAAAAAGTAGAGAAGAGACAACACGTATCGGAGACGATACCGCACGAGGTGTGCGCGGTGGTTTGGGGGAGGGGGGGGGGGGGGGGGGGGGGTGTAAGTTTAGTTAGACAAGGAAGGGGGCTAGGTGAAGAGTAGTACACTTTCAAAGCGGATATATGGGTCGATACGGGTCACCAGCGATACACATCGTTTCTCTTGTGTTTGCTCTTTTCATCTACTTTCTTCCCCAACCCACCCTTTCAATGTACAGCGTCTTTCAATTTCCTGAATGGCTTTCTACCGAATGCAGCCCCCCCCCCCCCCCCCCCCCCCCCCCCCCCCCCTCAGCCGAAAACACTCAATACCCTTGCGCTATATATACAGTGCGAAAATTCTGGCTGAAAAATCGACGAAGACTCTGATCAGATAGAGATTATCACACGGGGAGGTAGGTAGGTGGTTTCTACACAAGTGCGAAGACAAAAGTCGACACCACAAAAAATCGATAGCACATCATCGACAAGTGACACAACTCACATTCTTTTTCGCAGCACGTGTCGTGGCAGTCGTCCTTGTCGCACTCGGTGTCGCGGTCATCGTAGCGCGGCTTGTAGTGGCGGGGGCACTCGTACTCGGAGCACTTGGGCCTCGCTGCAATTGAAAAAAAGAGACGAAACAAATATCGGAGACATGTGCAAGGTGGGGGGGGGGGGGGGGGGGGGGGGGGGGGGGGGAGGGGTTAGTGAAAAAGGCCGAAGTATTGTATTCTTCAAAGTAGATATATCGATACGCGTCACCAGCGACCACATTGTTTCTCTTGTCTTTGTTTTTTTTCTCTTTTCCCTACCCCACCTTTCAATGTACGGCGTCGTTCAACTCCCGGAATATCTATCTAAAGCAGCCCCCCCCCCACCCCCCCCACCGCCGAAATATTCACACCCTTGCGCTATATATACAGTGCGAAAATACTGACTGAAAAATCGACGAAAAACACACAGAGGAGAGGAGGTACTGTAGATGGTTTCTATCTACAGAAAACGAAGACAAAAGTCAACACCGCAAAACGTCGAGAACACATCGACGAGTGGTACATACAACTCACATTCTTTTTCGCAGCACGTGTCGTGGCAGTCGTCCTTGTCGCACTCGGTGTCGCGGTCATCGTAGCGCGGCTTGTAGTGGCGGGGGCACTCATAATCGGAGCACTTGGACCTCGCTGCGAAAAAAAAAAAGAAGAAGAAACAACACATATCGGAGACGATACCGCACGAATTGTGCACGGTGGTTTGGGGGGGGGGGGGGGGGGGGGGGGGGTGCTAGTTTAGTTAAGACAACAGGAAGCTTGGCGAAGAGTAGTACACTTTCAAAGCGGATATATATAGGTCGATACGGGTCACCAGCGATAGACATCGTTTCTCTTGTGTTTGCTCTTTCCCTCTATTCCCCAACCCCACCAAAGTACAGCGTCTTTTAATTCCCAGGATACCTTTCTACCGAATGCAGCCCCCCCCCCCCCCCCCCCCCCCCCCCCCCCCCCGAAACATTCATACCCTTGCGCTATATATACAGTGCGAAAATTCTGACTTGAAAAATCGACGAAAACACTGATCAGATGGAGAGATTATCACACGGACGAGGTATTACGGGGGACCATAGTAAATAGGACCAAATATCGTTAGTAAAAATAGGTAAATATATAGGTTTTTATGTGTACCATAGGTCCTATTAACTATGGACCCCCTAATAGTTGGTGTCTGCACTACTAAATAGTGGGAAGACAAAGTCAACACCACAAAAAATCGATAGCACATCATCGACAAGTGACACAACTCACGTTCTTTTTCGCAGCACGTGTCGTGGCAGTCGTCCTTGTCGCACTCGGTGTCGCGGTCATCGTAGCGCGGCTTGTAGTGGCGGGGGCACTCATGATCGGAGCACTTGGGCCTCGCTGCGGAAAAAAAATAGAAGATACAAAATACAAAAATCGGAGACGATACCGCACGAAGTGTGCGCGGTGGTTCGGCGGGGGGGGGGGGGGGGGGGGGGGGGGGGGGGTGTCAGAATATATTTAGATAACAGGACGAAGAGTTACAATACTATGCCTTCAAAGCAGATGTAGGTCGATATACCTTCGAAGCAGATGTAGGCTGATACGCGTCACCAGCGATACACGTCGTTTCTCTCTCTATGCTTGTTTTCTCTTGATTCCCCTACCCCACCCTTTCAATACAGCGTTTGCCAGAATGGGCATACATTCTAAAAGCACCCCCGCCTATGGCCATATGGTCTTACGACCACGGCCATGCATGATAATGAGTACATCCCCCCCGCTATGGTCATACAAAATATGACTACGGCCATGCATGAGATCGAGTACATCTCTCCTATCGAGTACCCCCCCCTCCGTATACACTTATTACTTGGTATATGTATACAGTGCAAATACACGTTAAATAATTTTTCGACGATAACACTGATGACACGAAGGTTGGTATAGGTTTCCCTAAAAGAAAACACCGCAGAACTTGCGACAAACAAATCAAGCACGAATATCAGAACGTACGCCGTTTAAAAAAAAAAACGTAAGGCAAGGGTCGGGTGTCAGTAAAGCGGGGGGAGGGGACCCTCTCCCCTCCCCTCCCCTCCCGTCCACTCCCCCCCCCCCCCCCTCTCTGCCCCTCCTCCCTAACCAATATTTTCGGTATATATCACCCAAAACGATAGAAGAAACACAACACGAAAACGAAGAAATGAAATGCTGAATGATGGATGATGATGAGAGACCAAAAAAAAAAAACAAACGCGAAAAAAAACTGATGGGGAAGACGTAATGATGGCAGGAGGAGAGGTGGGCGGGTTGGGGTTACTCACATCGTTTTTCGCAGCACACCTCGTCACCGCAGCCGTTGTCGTCGCAGTAGTAGTCGTCGTCACGCGGCTTGTAGTGCTCGGGGCACTTGTGGTCCGAGCACTTGTGCCTCGCTGTGCGAAGGAGCGGGAGAGAGGAGGCGGTGGTGGTAGGGGGGGGGGGGGGGGGGGGGGGAGTTAGTTGTTACAGAGGTTTTCAAGAAAAACACCAAATAAAAACTGTCTTTCGACTTTTTAACCGTTTCTCCCATTGACGAGACAAAACATTTGGAATTAGTGCCATATTTATAGTTTTTTCTTTGTTGACTTGACTGAAATCACGAAAAAAAAGGACGCGACTCACGTTTCTCACGCTTCTTCTCTCCGCCATTCCTCTCGCAGCACTGGTCCTTGCGACACTTGCCGTGGTCGCAGGGCACATGTTGGGCGTCCTTGATTGGGCCATAGCCGTTCGGGCACCCAATGGAGTTGCAAGTCAGAGGGGCTGTTTGGCGGGTGCAGGGCGGGGCGAGGCACGAGACCGGCACAAAAAAAGGCGGAAGGAAGAGGGGAAACGACGGTTTTTCGGTTCAGGCTCAAATGTCATACACACACGCGGAGACATCTAAACATGCACCGGTATATATTAGAATCGATTTCGGAACGCCCTCTCACAAAATCCTGCTGTGCTGTCTTTTATTAGAGCACACGCGCGCGGCAGAGCCGGCGCATGATGTACGGCAGTTAGTACACATAACTCCGATTGAAAAAAATGAGGCTTCCAAAATTATACCATATCGGCGTAGTACGCAGCCAAGGACTGGATAGAAAAATTGAGCACGGCGTAGTTTCTATAACCTAATACAATGTACAAACACTTTTAAGTCTTACACTTCTGTGGACTGTTTTATCTCGTACAGTAATACGATACAATGTACTATTATTAATATTATATTCACAGCTGGCGCCTCGTATATCCCCATACAGCAGGAGGTACCGAAGCGACCGCGGGAACAAACCATATTAATTAGGACTTACGGTAAACACAAAAACCTATATATTTTGCCATTTTTACGCACAATATTTGGTCCTATTTACTATGGTCCCCCCCGTAACAGTACGGAGTAATGTAACATTTTTCCTGAACACCAACACAACCTTTAGCTCTTGTTCCCACCCCACTCACGTTTCTCGCAGCACTGCTCCACCGTGCACTCGTTGTCCCGGCACAGCTCGTAGAGCTCGTTCATGATGGGGGTGAAGCCGTTCGGGCAGGGGAAGCAAGCGCACATGGCTTGGCAGCACTCGTCCCTCTCGCAGACGTCCCCGTTGCACTTGACGTGTTGGGCATCGTCGATGGGGGCGTAGCCGTGCGGGCAGCCGATGGAATTGCAGAAGGGCCTCTTGTGCTGCGCAGAGAGAGGCACACAGGCGAGACAAGATGATTGGCACAAAACGACGGCGGACGGGAGCGACCAAGACGCAATACGAGAGAGAGAAAATAGGTGGGTATATATGAGGCAAGCGAAGACAGGAATGGTGGGTATGATACCTGGTACATATCTGGGCTGACATGAAAGAAACGTTTTTTGGTGTTCATATTCACAACCAGACAGACGGTCCTTGTAGTTCCGCCCATAAGTCCTAACAACAGAGGTGGGTTGAGGGGTGGGTATGGACTGCGGGTGGTACACTGCTGTGGACGGGCATTCGGGGTCCTTGAAAAAAGTCAGCCGTGGCCGCTACGTACGTTGCTCATCTTTGCAAGCTGTGTGTGATATTTCGGCCGGCGAAAATCAGAATCACTCGTGTGTTCGTTTCTACGTGGCGTAAAAGAGAGGTTTATACAGCAGTAATGCCTATACTAACACGACGAGGCAAGAGAGGTTGGTAACGGTTTACTTGGGGTCCGGGATCTGCTAATTTACTGCTGTACACGCACGCACATTTGAGCGAGCGTTTCACATACAGCACAGCTTTCTTCGTACGTAAAACAAAAGAAAGGCTTGAGAGAGACTCGGGAGGAGCACTGTTATATACCACTTGTTCGTTCGATTGTAGGTGGCGCAGGGAAGTACGTGAGAAATCCAACCATATCATCAATCACTCGTTGTTGGTGTCATAAGCCAACCAAATTATCGATGGTGTGCACAAAGAGGTGGACAAGGAGCACAGGTCGCAGGGGGCAAGTGCACCGGTATAGTCGGGGTCCCGGTGGAGGGAGCGAGCCAGCGAGCGACCACTGCTGCACAACAAAACAAACTTCATGCAGCGCAACCGAGTATTTAATACGTATACAACCCGGAATGTTTCGTGGCGCGCTTGTTCTTCTCACCTCGACGTACTCGGTTGTGCGCCTCCCGCGGAGGCTCGACTTGGTCCTCCCAGAGAGACCTGTGCGGCCCAGGTGGAAGGCGCGAGAGGGAAAAAAAAAACGTCAGTTTTGAATGGTTCTTCGTCGAGTATACCTTGTTGTCATCGTCCCTGGTTTTCTTGCTTGCAACTCGTACAACAGCAGCGCGGTTTGTGCTTCTACACTGCTTCTGCTGTGCCTGCCTGTCTACACCGCTGTATCCTCGGATCCCGCCTTTGCATGCGCTCGGGTTTCCTGAGAGTTGCGATTCTCCTGTGCTTCACACACAGAAGCTACCGCTGCTACCACCTTTTCTTGTTCTTCTCGGTTGTCGGTACACGCGCAGGAAGCAGGAAACGCGCACATTTGAAAGTACCGCTTCTGCAAAACTATCCCAACGAAGGATTGCACGCTCTATACTCACTGCAGCACAGCAGTCTAAACCGTGAGCGCATCTATCTGCAAAAACGAAACTAACCTAATCGCGAACGAAAGGAAAAACACGCGAACGAACGCAACAGGCTCTCACCGGCGACGTCTTGCACCGAGACTCCAGCAGCGGTGCCGAGCGAAACGGCGGGGAGGAAGGTCACAACAGCAGCCCACATGCGAGGCATGGCGATTCTTGTAAGAAGGTTGCTGGTATTATTGTTGCAGCGGTGGTAGTGTTGGTGTTCTGGTAGATGTTTGGAGAGGCTTCCAAAGGTGGAAGGAGGAGGAGGAGGAGGAGGAGGTGGATGAGTGACCGGATGGGGGCCGGGCATGGGGCATCGCGACAAGCGTCCGGGACTCGGGACCCCACGATAAATGATGGATGTGGACCCGGAAATATCATGGTTGTGTTGAGGGTCTCGGGGGGGAACGTCGTTTCTTGTCACAGAGGGTCCTGCAAGGACCCCAGAAGATGTCAAAATATCCGTTCTGAAAAAGTCCGTTTAAAATAAAATAAAAAACTGCGGCAAAAAGAAGAGTTTCGTAGATCTTCTGCCGTTCTCATTCAAATTCTGTTTTCGTATCTCGCCCGCGTGCCAGGTATATACCTGTGGTACGGTTTTCGCTCGGCGGGAGTCCCCCGTCTCTGCTGAGACTGCGTCTCCAAGCGCGACACATCATGAAGCTTCTCACGCGAGAGAAGGATCTCTCCCATGGTACTCTGGGGCCCGTCTCGCGTTGCACGATCGCATCGGTAGAGCTACGAGTACGTACGTATGAATGATGGGACACGATTTTCCTTTTACTCGTAGGTACCCACTTGTCCGTAAACATAATGACCCTCTAAATATTAAATTTAAAATGTAAGAGATCCTTACATTTACGGACATAATGGCGTACTCTAGTACGAGTACGTGTCACGTCATACGCAAGAGTTCCTTCTGGTACGAGTGTACTCCTCCTTCTGCCGTAGTACGAGTTTTGGCTCCTCGGAATAGAGCCAACGCACTCGGCCGAGGAGCATGCGGAGAGGCATACCGAGGGGTTTCACGTTGTAAATCATTGAGTTGTGACACGTACGGCAGTTGTCCGCTACCAGATGGAGAGGCATACCGAGGGGTTTCACGTTGTAGATCATTGAGTTGTTTCACGTACGGCAGTTGTCCGCTACCAGGTATATCGTACTGGATGGTTGATCTGGATCTAACACAAGTAAGTAGATACAGCTGTCAGCAGCTGTATGGTAAAATATTCTCCTTTGGGGTGTGAATAACTTGAAATCCCGGGGGCGTCGCAAGTTGAAAAGGGGCAAGATAGAATATACTTCTATAGGCGTTCCTCCAGTGTGTAGATGCTTGCCTGTGAGGTTCGCTGATGTGCTTTTGTTGTACCGCTGTTGTTAAACCGTATTCTGGGCGGATGCTTTCGAAATTCAAAGGAAGTTTTCGGGATAAGCTGCTGCTGTTGCCTGAATGAGCTGCTGTGCTGCTGCTGTTGCTGCTGCTGTGATGTCCAGATTATATGCGGTATAGCTCGAGTTAGCACCCAGCCAAACATCAAAGTTCCCAGATCAACAGGTGGACTTGCATTGACTGATCCACGGCAGGCAGTAGTCCCGAAGCAAAATGCGTACCAAGTACCTGGTACGATTTGCACCAGATTGCACCGCCGTCTGAGATCTTTCAGTTTGTCATCCTCGAATACATCCTCTTTTTGCACGGACAGAAGCAACGTGACGCGGAGAAATGAGCTCGATGCGACCCGCGGTGGTCTTCGGCAGTGAGATGCCTTGAGGTGCCCGTGTGCTCTCTGGTTTTGGGAGATACGAGCTACCAGGTACTCATGAAACTCCCTCATCTTGAGACGACAATTGCCTACAGCATACTCTGACGTATCTGCTGCCAAAAACCCAAATACCGTCATCGTTACCCAAAGTCACTACACGTGCGTGGTTTACGTTCTCAAATTCATGCAAACTAATTCAATGTTGTTGTTATTAATAGAAGAGGCGCAGGCATGTCTGTGCTGGAAAAGGGCACGCTTCTTGTTTGTAAAGTAATTATTGTTGCTTGTGTGCGAGAGGCTTGAGAGGGGACTATATATAACTAAAATGGAGGATGGCTCTGATTCCATCAAGACACAGCCCACTCATTCTCAAATCAATGTACGATCTACGTTCCACCGAGGCAGAAATTCCAAACGGATTCGTATTTTCCTATATGATATCTATATTCCATCACATTAGCCCACGCTCAAAAGTCGTAGCTGCAGGTGACATGAAGACCAACGGATGATGACATACGATCCCAACAATCGGAAAGGGAGATCGAAGATGCGGCTATTTGACACAAACCATGAGGGCTATAAATGATAGGTTAGTACGTAGACGGGGTAACGGCCTCCGCAGATCCAGCAACGCACAAAACGAAGTTTATTGGTAAAATGTAACAAGGCGTGTTTGTATCGGAGATTGGGTAAGAGTATCGATTTATAGACGCGGGGGGATAGTGTTAAGATCAAGGTCGGGACACTTGGTATCCCTGAACAGGTTTGCCTATTATGTCGGTACTCGTTGGTACTCACGTGTGTTGTTTGCTTAGAGATAAAGAAGAGCAGCTTTATTCCTTTTATTGCACGCGGAGACTAAGAGCCGAGCTCGTGCCTCGCTGGGAAAACCCCTGGTTTTCCCTCTACGAAACGCCTCCCAAGTACTGCAAATACGATCTCAATACTTGAATCTAGGTTATTACCGGGATTTCAGCCTCATTCAAGGCAGTATCATAACACTAGCCCAATCTGATGAGCCGTACATGCATAATTATGGGAAAATCGTGGAAACCCCGATTCCACGAACTAGAACATGAGTCGAAGATGCGGCTCCTCAGAACCCACTCCCACACCTCTGAACGGCGAGGCAACGAAGCCGACAAGATACGTAAAAAAAGAAAGAAAGGAAGGCCTAGCCCCAAGGAACAGGAATAAATCGTCGATGAAAGCGATCGCCATGCCACCCGCAACCGGGGGGGGGGGCGAGGAAGTTTCGTGGGAAAGCGAAAAGTGAATACCAAAAACGAGAAAAAGAATAACGCGGAATACGCCAAGAACCACCTAAACCCAGCCCACAACTCTGGAAACGCGTCCTGTCCCACAAGTGAGTGGCCCGATTACCCAGACCAGCCCCGATACTGAGCGGGGGGGTAGGCAGGACAAACACGCAAAAATCATCCCCAATCCAGCCCAAGAAGAAACAAACTAGAAACACACCGAGCGGAAAAACCCCCGACCCGGAAACTCGGAAAACGTCAAGAAGTAGAAAAACCACCCCCCAAAGTCCAGGAAAACAGGAAAACGACAAGAAAAAAAAATATCGAGTGCAGTCGAGAAGCGAAAGTCAGCTATCCACGGCGGCGCCTCGAGATTCATCTACGTTACGCTGGACCCTCCGTGCAAACGCGCTAGCCAAGTGAATTTGCAGACACCAAGAACCTCGTACAGCTCTCGTCGAAGTCGTATAGAGCGCCGGAGAAAGAGGAAGCTTGATCGGTCCTGGGTCGTCCAAAAATCGAACCAAATATACTCCATCCGTTGGCGTAGTCGCGCTGATTTTCCCGAGCCACCACAGACCGTCGTCGCCCTTGCACTAAACGTGGGCCCCGTTGGGAAGCACAATGTTGCAGTATCGGCGAAGCCAATCGGCGTGCGATACACAGCCATAGACGGGTGCCAGAAACCGCTCGCCGTTACTCCGAGAAAGCTCCCGTTGTGCTGCGCCGATTCTCATTCGGCGGTACAGGCGATTGGTTTGGCGGTGCTGGTTCGGGGCGCCGGCCCAGTAGTGCAGAATTTAGTCGCAAGAAAGCTGAAGGTCCATTTCCCGTTCCCAGGATGGACGGGATAGTCCTGTCCAGTGCGTCTCGTACATCACCGCGATGACTCCACCTCGACTTCTAACCGATTGGTGTCCGGTGATCTTTTCCACTTCGAGTCGTTGAAGAGGGGTCGAAGCGTCATCCTCGGTGACGTGGTACGGGGGGGATTTCTTGCAGAAGTTGTTGAGCACGTATTGCGTCAACCCCGCTGGCAAACTTCAGCATGTCGCCACGTTCGTGGGGGTTGACACAGGGCTTGCAGCGTTGAACTGATACGCGCCGGCGAGCATCAGCGCCGGGCATATCGGAAGGAAGATCCAAATACAGGAGCTTTGCCCCGAGAGGAGATCCGTCCGGGGTGTCCGCTGAGGAGAGGGCCAACTGCGATAACTTTATAGGGGCCCGTCCTGTTGAGTGAGAGTGTGGCCTTGAGGACCTTGGCGTCCGTGTCGGGCTTCGCGCCCTGGCGGATGGTGGCCGCCGTATTGTACACCCATGCCCAACCGCCAACGTCAAATTTGGGGACTGGACGCAGAGCGTCGGAGAGGGCGGAGTTGTGGCGGTTCACGCGAGCAACAGTAGGGGCGTGGTGTTCACGAACGATATCGTACGCGCACTGCTGGCGGTCCGTCGCCAAGTCGCAGTAGGCGAGGTGTACGCGGGCCAAGCTCTGGTGGCCGGCGACTCCAGCACGCTCGAAAATCGTGAGAGGGAGACGTGGCAACCGACCCATATGTACCTCGTTGGGGGCCAAACCCGTCGTGGCGCTGACGGAGTTGTTGTACGCGAATTCGACATGAGGGAGCTGTTCATCCCAGTATCTAGGCCATCGTGTGGTTTACACGTTCTACCCCACCGTTGCCATTTGGGTGGAAGGAGCTGAAGGCAATTTTCCGAACCACGAGAAGCTGATAAACGGCGTGCGAAAGCTTGGAGCAGAACTGGGAGCCATTGTCCGAGAGAATTCTGCGCGGGCACTCCCAGAGGGGAGTGTACCGGTTGATGAGAATGTTAGCCGTGCCCTAGGCGGTTAATCCTGCCGCTGTGACGGTGTACATGTCGGCCCGGCGGCTGAAACGATCGGTGAAAAGCATGATGTAGGTATTTCCTCGAGGCGTCACCGGGAGAGGGCCGGAATAATCGATGCTGACGGCGATGCTGGGCCCTTCTGGCAAGGGCAACGTGATGATGGGCCACCGGACCGTCTGCCTCAACGTTTTCCGTGCTTGGCACTTGAAGCAATTGCGTAACCACCACCGGGTGCAGATGCTTATGTCGATCTACCAGTAGAAACGTTCGAGTATACGTAGGGTGCGCACGGTTCCTAGGTGGCAAGAAGCTGTGAATGGCAAGCCTGCATGACCCAGGGGCGCATGAGCAGCAGCACATAAATGCAAATAGGCTCGTCGTTCAATAAACAGGCCGTACGACCAACCGGGCGTTGAATGTCCGACGCAAGGAGGGGAGACAGCTGTCGGACGAGTAGAACGATGCCCGCGTCGGTGGTGTGCAAGCAGACTTTGCTGGCCAGCTCCTGAACCTCCGAAAAGGGAGGGCGTTGGTGTGAAGGGAAACACGACAAGAAGTCAGTGGGAAAAACTTCCGGCCTGCCAAGGGCGATGTAGCGCATGGCGGTGTTGCACGCGGGCTCGGCCTGTAGTTCCCGAACCCAGTCGGTGTACGAATAGCGCGCTGCGGAATCACCGAACTGCAATCCGGCAGCTGCGCCGAGGCCGGGAACGTCGGTCTTGGTGGCGGGCGGTGCGCGTCAGTTGGCGGAAGAAGCGGTTAAAAGAGGAGTTCCCACGGGCTCGGCGCGGTCGCGGTCGGACGGGATGGGTACCGTCGGGATCGATGAGGCGGCAGGAGCCGGGACCATAACGACGGGGGCCGGTAGCCGCGGTCGTGGGGCTCGCGGCGGGGTGATAGCACGCCGGACGGACGGTCTAGGGGCCCCGCCGGGCCCGAAGTCATAATCAACAGCAGGCGCGTCCGAGTGGAGATGCGGCCTGAAGGCGGCAAGATGTTCAGAGGCGCCGGATTGCAAGACGGCAAAGGGGCAGACGCGGGCGGATCAGTGATCACGGCTGAATCTCCTCCTTTTAAAGTGCTCGTCGGGAGAGGAGCGCGCTGGGCGACAATCGTCGCTGCAGCGGGGGCTTCTGCAGAGCCCTGGTCGCCCCCGGAGGGTACGACAAAAACCGAATCGAAAGCAGAGTTGACGGTGGGAGAAAAAACCCTCAAGCCACGACGGCGATCGACGGTGGCGACGGAAGCAGATACACGAGCGGCGAATCTCCCCGAAGGAGCAGAGAGGTCGTCAATCCTCATACATGGTCCGTGTGCGCGAAAAGCGCGAAAATCCGAAGAGGTGAAAGGCAGCCCACCCAAGACGGCACTTTTAGTGTGGGGCACCAGCCCTCTCAAACCGACACCGGGGGTCGGCGAAGAGCGAGTGCGAAGCCCGCAGGCTCGGATGAGGAACATACCACCGTCCTCGACGGGGGTGAGGCTGCTAGACCCACTGTAGTCGTGTTCTGTGGCGGGCTCCGGCAAGCGGGACAGAAAATCAGCATTTCCGTTGGCGCTGCCCTGCAGTACTCGCGGGTGTAGTCGAACGCGGTGAGGAACTCGAGCTACCGCTGAACTCGGGGGCTGTGGTTCCCTACCTTGCCGATGCTCTCAAATGCTTTGTGGTCCGAAAATATGATAAACTTCGTGTCCCACAGGTAACCTCGGAGTCTTTTGATGGCCCAGACAATGCTGCCAGCTTCCAGATCCAACGGGGTCCAGTGCCTCTCGGAATCGAGGGTAGCACAGCAGATATAAGCGATGGGCCGTACTGAGTCGTCCGGTTGTTCTTGTTCGAGCGCGGCATCAAAACCGTCGATGCAGGCGTCGCAGTACACGTGGAACGGGCGAGATCCGTCGGCTACGGCGTCCCAGTCAGGGAAGACCAAAGCGGTGGGACAGCGAGCTCGGCGAGGATCTGGCGGACGATAGCTTCCATAGCCGGCGTAAAGACGTACTTAACCCCCTTCCGGAGAAGGGCGGTGAGAGGGCGGATCCTTTTAGACAGGTCGGGCAGGAGTTTGCGATGATATCCCACGCCGCCCATCAGCGCACGGACCTCCTTGAGGTTTTTGGGCATGGGAATTTTCATCAAAGCCGAAACCTTGTCAGCATTTGGGCGTATACCCACTTGTTAAGATCAAGGTCGGGACACTTGGTATCCCTGAACAGGTTTGCCTAATATGTCGGTACTTGTCGGTACTCACGTGTGCTGTTTGTTTAGGCATAGAAGAAGATCAGCTTTATTCCTTTTTTTGCAAGCGGAGACTAAGAGCCGAGCTCGTGCCTCACTCGGAAAACCCCTGGTTTTCCATCTACGAACCGCCTCCCAAGTACTACAAATACGATCCCAATACTTGGAACCCAGGTTATTACCGGGCTTTCAGCCTCATTCAAGGTAGTATCATAACAATAGCAGACATTCCTTTGTAGAAGGCATCACACGCAGGCCAGCATCTCCATGCAGGGCGCGAGCGAGTCCGACGTTCTTCCTGTGAGCATGTAGACGTAAGGTAATCACTGTGCTGGTCGGCCAAGACAGGAGCTTGTGCTCATTTTTCTTCCAGCCTTTCTTCTGACCTCTGACCAGCTGGGCGATCGAATGGTGGACAGACCGACAAAAATGAGACTCCGGTCGGGAAGGAAGCTACCTGTAAACCGAGGAGATCGGATGATATAGTTGGACCATTCGCTCTCCAAAACCAAAAGGTGTGGGTGTGGGTGTTTTGGGATTGCTGCTTCTCAAACCACCGCACGAGCTGACAGAGTGGGAGTTGCATTCACGTCTTTTCTGGCGGGAGTATAGTCTCAATATTTTCTGCGGGTTACTTGCGCACGAGCTGATACGAGTACTTTCCCAAACGGCAAACAAACCATACAATACTTGTGGTTCCCTTGCTGCGTGAGCGTCGATTCACAAGAACCGACCTTACTGCATGCCGTGTTTAGTTCATGGCGTGTACACAGAGTTTGTGGTCCCAGTGTACAACGGTGGCCGCGTGCGGACATCGGGTGTCTCCGCGGAGAGGCGGGGGGGGCGGCTGTCCAAGGGGGGGGGGAAAACACCTTTCGGTCACCTTGGTGACGTGACCTACGGTAGGGGGCATAGGGGTAGCACCTGTTTTCCTGAGGCTCCGCCCTCGAGAAACTCTACGGCAGTACATCTCCCCCAAAAAACTGTGCTTGGATAAAAATAAACCGACGCTTAACATTGGCCTATCGTGCACCTGGTACCTGGTATACCAGTAGGTATTGTTCGAAGAATATACAAGTGGGCGCCCATAGCTAAGAAACGTCATTATATTAAGAAAAATAGGCTCAGATCGGCACGAACAACAAGATAATCGGGTTAAGAAACGCAGCTCAACAGTGGGACGAACTCTGAATCATATACAGTAGAGTTAGATCAAGGTCGAGAAAAACATAAGGCATTGAGCCTGGACACGAAATTGACGTTCCTTAACATCGGGAGCCCACTGTGGTGAAACAACATGGTATTCCCAGTGACGTTGGGTACTGGGCTGTCCCTTAGTTTGGAACCCCGTCGGTCAGAAATGGGGTGGCCCAAAATTTGATACCTCTAGCATATCGCGCGCGTCTGATTGCCCTTCTCTTTCTCCGTTAACGAAAAAAAGAAAAGAAAAGAAACGAACGCAAAATGAGATACTTCCAAGTACAAAGAGATGCAGGCATATGAGTACTATATGTACATCTATCTATAGGCGAGAGGAAGACAAGGCGAGAAAGAGTCACTTGTTGTGGTAATATACACTATGAGAACATATACCGGAGATGTGTACCAGGTTTAAGTTTACTGCTTGCTTCAAGCTATAAGTTTTTCCTGGTTGTGTCACAAGCTGGAGATGGACTAGGGAACAACACGCCGATTGTGGAGACGACGAGGGCAGGCTCGCCGTGGAGACGGCGGGCGCAGCTACTCGGGGTTAGAATCACCCCCCGCCGTGTTTGCCTATGTGAAAATAAACGATGGAAACATATCGATGTATAATCACGATCGAAGAAAGAGTTGCCCGTTGTGGAGATAGTGGAGAGCAGGCCTGCCACGGAGACGGCGGGCACGATTGCTCAAGAGTACAGCTGCCCCCCCTCCTTCTTTACCTGGGTAGGAATACACGATGAAAACGTATTGATGTACGACCACCAGCGCAGAGATAAAATGACCGCTGGGTGTCGAGACGTCGGGGGGCAGGCCCGCTGCGGAGACGGCGGGCGCGAATGTTTGAAGGGGAGTCACCCTTCCTCCTCCTTCCTTGTCTAGATATAAAAGCACGATAAAAAACAAAAGGGTGTACGACCACCAGCGCAGACGGGGGGCAGACACCGCCGTGGCAACAACGGGCGCGACTGCCCGAGGGGAAGTCAGTCTTCTCCTCCCCCTGTTTTATTTTATTGTATTTTACTCCATTTTTATCCGATTTGGTTTAGTTACTCCCGTCTTTCAATATCTCGTGGAAATACACTCGGAGAGTATATACGTGCATAACTACCAGCGAGAAGTTTCGATTCGTTCGATCGACGCAGAAGGGCGGTTTCGTTGGGCACAGTAGTTCCGGGACCGCCCGAGTGTTGCGATTTTTTGTTGCCGCTATGCTGCTCGTGTCATCACCCCCTTGTGTGGGACAAAACATATATTTGGGGTTGCCCGCGGTCTGAAACGGACAATATATTAACACGGTGTAAAACTAAACGTCGTGTGTTGTATCAGGTCAGCCCGTGGGCGTTGTTCATTTCGGTGTTCGTAGTGCTACCGAAGCTCTGGTTACGCCTTCCATGGTGACACAAATGAATATGATGGTGCCGTTAATTGTTGGTGTGCCATGGCGCTGATAATGTAATGGTTACCACTTACAGGGTGAAACGCATGGTATATGTAGGTCGATGAGAGATACTGACGTTGTACAAACAAAGATGGAGTCGTCGTATCGCACCGAACGAACACTGGGCGAGACTCGAGAAAGCAACTTGGAGACAGAGAGAGAAGAAATATATCAACGAACAAACCGGTGGACCCGAGGCAGTGATGCCGAAAAGATAAATGAACATGTGTGTAACGCCTTGTGAGGCGACCATCAGTGTTGGTCGGGGACTTATCCCTCGACCCGGGACACGCAACCCACGTCGAATGGTGCGGGGACCGTGCGTTCCGTCTGATAAGCGCATTTGAGGAAGCGCAGCATCTATGGCAGAGATAACCACCACAATAGTGGGTTGTAAGCGTGGGGGGGGCACAACGCTGCCACGACGCTCCACACTCTTCACTTTCCTGCGTGTGTTTGCTCTTTTGTCTTCGCTCATATGTTTCTCGGTAGAGGGCACGCCTACCTCGGCGCTACGGGGGCAGGGGTGGGGAAGTCCGTTTCTTCCAGTCCTCACCAGTGGTTGACCCCCCCCCCCCTCCCCCAGTACAGCCCCCCCCCCCCCCCCCCCCTCCTCTTATTCCGCATCACCCGTACTCGCAGTCGCCCAACTAGATGCCGCTGACAACGAGAAATGGCGGAAGGCGGGGGTCGGGGGCGACGACCGGTCGTGGCGGCAACGCGATGACTGGGTGTGACGGAAATGCCACGACCACGAGGGGTAGGCAGTCGCCTCTCGCACCGAACGAGCGCGTGCCGTTCACGTCATTGGCCGCGCTAATACGCGAGATACAAGCTGAACGCAAACCCGCTGCTTTGATGGAGACGGTAGATGAGCTGCGTGAGGAACTCTGCGCGGCCCACGAACAACTCGTCGCGAAGCAGGAGGAGGTCGCCGCGATGGTCGACGAACGGGAGGCAGCGGTCGAGATTTGTCATCAGATGAAGCTCCTCGTCGCCGAGTACCACCGGATGGATGACCACGAAGAAGGCCCGACTAAGCCAGTACGGCGGGACGACGAGAAGGAATACTACGCAGCGTGGCGCAACCTGGATACCCGGAAGGCTTGGATCACAAGCGAAGAACGAGCGGTGTACGGTATGAAGCGGACCGAGATGCAAGCTCTGCTGGGGGACTTGGCGCTCACGTCGGACGAGACGACGCAACACCTGAACCGCTTCACTGGAGTTCGTGTAGAAGCGCACATGGCCGAGGGAAGCACCTCCCGGCTGGCCACGAATTTGGTTCTGACAGAGCAGCTGGATATCATGGTCGACGCCATACTGGTGGTCACAGGGAATGGCAGAATATCGGAGGACGGCGTGGATCGGGTCAGCATGCTGGCGACCGGTCTCCGGGAGGGTCTCACTCTCCTTCAGGACACCACCGCCGGAAGCACGGGGCTAAATCCTGCGTCTCGGAGAACAAAGCATTGGTGTCCACGCTTATCAACGAGGATATGAAGGGGTACTCCCATCGTCTGTTTTCCGCGGCGGTATCCATCGCGAAATCGTGGCCTCCCATGATCGGAAATAAGCCCATCGCGGGGCTTCCGATATGGCCATCGCTTTCCTCCTACATACGGGGGGCGGCTAAAGCGTCCTCGGTGACGGCGGCGGAATCAACGCGAGCTGAAGCGCCACCGGTCGACCTCCTCTGGGAGGGGGAGGGGGGGGCGACTGTTTCACGTGGACGGAAGCGCGCGGTTGCCACTTCGGACAGACATGCGCGTACACTCATCATAAGTACCGTTCAGGCAGCGGCCACGGCGGGGGCGGCGGACGAGGAGGCGCCGAGATCAGCGGCAACGGCAGTGGCGGTGGTACGTCATCGGGTGGACACATGAAGGGCGGCTACCCCTGAACCGGCGGTGGCACGAACGCCCCCGGGAGCAGCGGGGCGAGGAGGACCACCGCTCAGGGTGGCGCCGCGGCTTCGGCGTCGCCTTCTGAGAGTAGATATGAAGGCGTGCTCCGTCGGCCGACGACGGAGCCGACAACAGGTGTGGTGGCCCTTACCCATTCGTGTGTTGCGTCAGTACATGATTTGGCGGCAATGCCCGGGACCGGGGGCGTAGAGCAGGCGTTAGCGCGAGTAGCGAGAAAGCACTCACCAGGTACCTTTTATGCCCGCCCACGGGGGTGGGTTTGCGTGATCACTGCTCTCGCAAGGAAGTTTCCCGTTCCCCGCGGAACGCGGGTCGGGTGGCGGCCTGGTCTGGGGACACTAACCACTTTTCCGCAGGTTGACCTGTTGGTGAAAATTTCAGCGCACGGAGTGCCGGTAGCGGTAGACGGCGTCCAAAACTTGGACGCCGCCTTGAAGTACGGTAATCACACTTCGATAGACCCATAAGAGGGCAACATTATTTCCAGCCGACGATGCGCGGCTCGGCCTCGCATTCCCGTGGGAAGCGGCCGACCGAATTTATTGGTCGGCGAGTGTCAACCCGTGGGAGTGGCGGTTTCCCCGCCGATCAGAATCATCCTCGACCTGATGTTTTCTATGTTCACACCGGGCATTAACGCTGACACGGATTTTCGCCCGCCCCTCGCTGTATCTACTACAGGCCAGGTATGACGAGGTATGATTTGTCGAATTTACCCTTGCGTCGTCCGTCGGTACCCCATGCCCGCATCCTGTTGAGCAAGATCGACTTTAAGGATGCATTTCGGCAAGTATCCGTAGAACGGCGTCATTTCTACCCCTCCTAATATGCGTTCCACGATTTGATCGTAGTTAGACGCCCCTAGTTCGGCTGGCGGAATAGCCCGGGATCATGTTGCTTGTTTTCGGCCGCTCTTGAACATGCGAACGTACACACGAGATTCCGTAACGCGATGACCCCCCCCCCCTTTGGCCGGGCGGCTACCGGGCACGTAAAGGTCAGCGCGCTGGTAGAAGGGGAATGCCTTGCCCCCTTGCCCTAGGGCGGGATGCTGCTGCACTTATGTTGGAGTTGATGTCATGCTTCCCTGGTTTACCCGACCACGCCCCCTTTCCTCGTGTACCGTTGTGTCAACCCCGTAACGCGTTGTGAGCTACGATCGTGTTCTTCGAGCAATGAATGAGGTAGTGGCGAATTCAGGTCGAGATCCCGATGAATCCGCCGTGCATCCATTGCATATCGGAGGAGGGACCACGCTTGCGGCCGGGGGGGACGGATGTCAGAACGAGCGATTCCGAGAGATGTGAGGTGGAGGTCCGACGCGTACAAGGCGCACACGCGTAATAACATGGAATATTCGAGAGGGGTGTCTCGCATGTTTGCGGTGGTTAATGTGGGAATGTATGGACAACCGCGGGAAGGAAACCTTTGGGTTATGAAATAACTATCGATATTGTACAGTAGGCTCACATTACCTCGGAGCTGGAGGAGTCGAATGGCACGGGTACCCTTAGGAGACTTGATCATCCGACACAGCTGTAGCCCGTAGTACAGTACAATAGTTAGGAACCCGGCTTGTATCATAGTAGGGAGAGAGAGACGGTAAAAAAGTAGCGCAGGTGGTATATTCAGGAGAATGCAGGAGGCTGCGACACCGTACATAAATCTGGCCGAGGGGAGAAATATCTCTCTCCCACCACTTAGAAAAGGACAACGACAAAATACTCCGAGTAAAATGTTCTGCTGCTGATGCTACGCTTGCTGGGGCTGCTGGTACTATTTATACCGGAAACCGTGACGTGCGCTCTTAACCTATTTAGAACTGCAGTCCCGTTTTGGGGACAAATCACTTGGAATTAGAGTGTTTCGTCCCCATATCGGGACTGCAGTACTAAAGTAGAGGTAGTAGTAGCAATAGTAGTATTAATAGTAATAACAGTAGTAGTAGTACTTTCGTAGAAGTATAAGCCATATGTTCGCCTCAAGTACTTATACTAACCGGGCTGGTTCTGCTTCTGCTTGTTGCCGTCTTTCCCTACTGTAATACGTAGCACTCCGTACTACGAGAAGGTGCTGCTGCTGCTGCTGTGTCGCTGGTGTTTGCTGCTGTCTTTCGATTGCTGCTCATAGTCGTCACACTCTGATCTTGAAAACAGCAATTTTGTTGGAGAAGCTCACTCTGAGGGGGGTCCCGAGAAAACCCCGCGCAATCTCCCTTTTGCTGCGGGCACAGGACCCACATGGCTCGAACTGTCTTTCCATCGAGCATTCGACCATCTCAAATAACCCTCACGCTAGCGGCGATCTCCGTGCTAACAGCATTCTCAGTGCATTTTCGGTACCGGCGGTGTATATTATTTTCGGAGGTCCGGTCTGACAGCGGTGACGGCGGTGCTAAGCGCTCACAGACGCTGCTAGACGTCGGCTTCATCGACGGATCAGGCATTGGGCTAATCTTCTGTATTTCCAGTTTGCCGAGGTAAGCTACAGCAGTAGGTTCTAAAATATTTATCGGGCATCTCTCTCTCTGCCATCCGGACCAAAATGTTGGAACCAGTCTTGCCCCATTCCTGGACCCATCTAATTGGGTCACGACTATACTGTAAGAGACTCAGAACTGCGGTGGAAGCGAATGACGGATTACGCCACCCATGCCGCCGACCGAGAAATCGTGCCGACGGATCAGCATCATGTTTAAGCTCGTCTACTTCGTACAGTCGCAGCTGAGAGTGATGGCGTCGGATAAACGTGTACCTCAAACTTTCACAGCAGACGCGAATGTACTGAGATCAACTATTCCCGCAATCATCCGCACATCATGTCGAGGAATCTCCAGCTCAGCGACCAAAATCATTCCTTGCCACACAGCGGAAAACTATACAGCAAGAATTTTGAGCTAATACACGTAGAAGGTTCCTTCCACCCCCCAGGGTAGTTGCTTGGGTGCCCTGTGAGCTGCAGGCTCAACATATCCAACCTTTAGCCTTGTGTTGCTACAGTAGTCGTCTCCAAGGCCTTTTCTGTCAGTCTGCTTTTTTTTTTTCTTGTTTCTTGTGTCTTGTTCCTATTTTCTTTTGGACCGCAAGGAGGAGGCGTTCTTGCCTCAGTACCACTCTGCCCGTAGGTATGACCACAGTTCTCGTAATTTAGATCGCTATACCTGGGTTCCAAAAAAGTTAACAACAAAAGTGGGGGGGATGCAATGCGTGCGAGACTGCTGCGCCGCGCCTGACCTACAGCCCTGGAGGTCAAGCGAACCGTTCGCCACGGTCAGGGTAACGGAACCACAGAACCTCATCGTATATTACGGATTCGTGCAGTGTCACCGGCATGAAAAGCGCCATGGTCAATGCTCGAAAGGATGGACCTCCGCCCATGCAAGAATTCGCTCCAAACTTCTGCCAACGCACCTAAAAACCCTCCACCTCACGGGAAACGCCATCGAGCGTGGTCAACCAAAACAGAGAGAAACGCCTCATCCAATCCTAACCTCTTTGAAAACCGAAAACTCGCGCGACACATCAATTCCGATAGCTGCCGCGCTTACTTTGGTGAACAAGTGACCACGCCGCAACACATGTTAACGGAAGGATGTAGGCCATTCTGTTGAAAAGGGGGTGCACCCTACGCAGGTCCTAAACCACCGACGCGAAAAGTCCAGAGACAAATCTATCGCGTCGAGTCCGGCTGCGAGCGTGAATCGCAAGCGCCGCCACAGGCTGGACCTACAGCAGAAAAAAGGGTTATATCCCACGCATGTCCTATGTACAAAACACCACGGCAATGTTTTTACGGGCGCAAAGATTTACGACAAGTTGTTCCATCGCGTTGAGGCTTCACATGCGATCAAGCGTGCCGCGATGCAAAACGGCTCCTCCCCTCCCTCCCCCATCCATCCCCTCCCCTCGCGCGCGTTGCCTCTGAGTATCGCTACTGTTCTTCCGGCCCGTCTTGTCCCGGCGCGAGTACGAGAGGTTTTGCTCGGACTATCCGCATGTCCTGCATTGGTTTGTCCTCCGAGTTCACCGCCACCATGCCCATCCGCCGAACCACCTTGCGATCAACGGTCCAAGTCGGGGTGCGATCAACGGTCAGGCCGGGGTGCAGTCAACGGTCAGGTCTGCAGGCTGTCTAGTCTCTACGACCGACGAGACGACGTTCCGTACGGTATCTGTCCCGTCGACTGCGGCGAACCTATATAATACGTAAGAAAATAACAGAGATAAGAGGTGTTTCCGGTTGTCGGTGTTTATCGCAGATTCGGAAAACATACGGCGGTCAAAATCGGCTGGCACGACTGAAAATACCACTAAGGCGAATACCGCCTTATATAGCCCCGGGCCCCTATAAAATGCGCCTTATTCACTGCCCATTCCCGCCTCCACACCAGTACAAAATCTATAGCTGCTACTCCCACTGAGAGAAATAAAATATCACACCCCTCTGCCACTGCTGCGAGAAAAGTACCAGTACACACGCACGCCCGCAGTCCAACGAGTATAGTCTACACGAGGAAGGTCAGGGTGTCGTCCATCTAATGCTACTTCTAAGTCAGTGCGACTGGCTACCGGCCAATCCTCGGAGTACACCCCACGGATCCTGCTCTTGAGTATCTCCGCCTCGTCGATCTTGACTAGTTAGGTCCGTCGTCGACCTTTTGACCCGATTGTTGGGTACGGGCAGTACTTGAGGATCCGATACCGATCGTACTGTGAGCATATCCTTCACAGGATTTCAGGGTTCGATGCTATGCTTTGCGTGGTTGCGTGTTTAAGAATACGGTCACAAATAGAGGCAATGCTTGGGCCGTTACAGAGTAGACTGCCGTATTGTAGTATTGCTCATATTTCTGGAAGTATGTAGGCCGTTGGTACTCCAATACAACGAGTGCTCTTAGTACTAAAGTGGATAGTCTCAACACTCCCAGAGGACTCAGGAGTATGAAAAATATACACATACCAGGATGGCCATCTGTGCACTGCTGTGTGGCGGCCAGCGAGCGCTGCTGTGAGTTCCATGTACACAACGCGGAAAAACTGCATCGGAAGAGAGAATCTTGGCTGTATATTTCGAGACTCTGTATACAGCAGCACAACCACTTCGGGCATTGCTTTCGGAACTTCTGCTGTGCACACCATGAGTACTTCTTCCGCAGCAATAGTAACACGTGCCGTTTTCGTGGCGGGGTTTATTACATTCGCAGGCGTTTTTTCTCTCTCTCTCTGCACCTTCATTCCCGAGGAAATTCGCCCCAAAATGGTGTGTTTCCCGTCCAGCCACGGCGTAGGTCCGAGGGTGACGAAGAACTGAAAGAAAACGAAAACGAAAAACAAGGAAAACAAACGACGACAACGGCGGCGAATTAATTAGCGCCGATGATTTGTGTTGTTGGGACGGCGAACAGCAAGCGGTGTCGTAAATACGGTAGTAGCAGCGGCGGCGGCAGCGGCGGCGAAAGCGACGGTGACAAGAATATAGTATCGCACGCAGCCCACGAAAAAAAACAAAACGTGACGAGCAATAAAAATCCGGGGCGTGTGCGCCAAAAATAGTGGGGTGTCCCGTTTACGATCAAGACCAATTTGAGGCGATGAACCGCGCGAACGGGCACCAAGAAGTTGTTTCGCCACATTATCCTCCTGAGAAAAAACTGGACGTATGTCTTGACGATAAGCGTAGCAGGCACAGCTGTACACGTGACGGCCCCGCTTCTACCCGCTACTGCTGTACCCGCTGTTCGTGCTGTTCCTACCGCTGTACCTGCTGTGCGTACTGTGTCGTGTAATAAGGCGACCGCCGCCGAGGCGATCATTAGACACCGTCGAACAAAACGCCTTGCTTTCAAACGCATGCCAGGCACAAACAAAACCGCTACGGGCCCTTCGGGACAGCCGACAGCGGACAGACAGGCAGACAGGCAGACAGGCAGACAGGTTGAGACAGACAGAGATGGACAGAGAGCCAAACATACCGCGGCAAGCTCGCGCAAGAGCATTGGAATCCGACGCGCACAACGAGCACACCGCGCACACACAACACAAATAAGACCTATTAATACAATACATCCACGACAAAACAACACCGCAAAGATCGAAATTATCAACTTGACCCTAATTCCATCCACTGAAAAACAACGATAGATGCAGAGACGGAAATGACCACCCAAACCCAAACCCTCAACCCAAGCCTAACCCTACCGGTAACCCCAAGTATAACCCTGACACGCGCCTGCGACCCGTTCGTGTTTGGCCCCGCGTTAGCCATGGAGACCACGCCCGCGCCGGTGTGCTTGAGGTCCCGTCGAATTTCATCCTCGAATTTCCCACCGAAGGACGACTCGCCCCCCCTTCCCGTTCCCGTCGGATCGCCTCCTTGCACCATGAAATCCTTGATCACTCGGTGGAAGATCGTGTTGTCGTAGTACCTGCGGCGCGGGTGGGTGTTGTGAGGAGGGAAGGAGAGAGGGCGCAAAGGGGGGGGCGTTCCTTAGCGTGCAAGTCGCGGTTCCGGTAAAAAACGGCCGGAGGCTAACAGAGTCGAGGCCCGGTATGGCAGAGGCGCATACACGACTGGCGAGGTAGCTTGCGGCGGGCAGCAGCCTCGTCGCGTCAAGCATAGCCCTCTCGGAACTGAATCCATTTTTTCGTGGAACATTTAACCACTTGAAATAAGTGGGGGATATATTTCTGCAGTAGTAAAAGGATATAGGGGGCGCACGATAGACGTGAGGACAAACAGAGCAAATTTGTGTCATTTGGTCCGCCACCGAAAGAAAGGAGAGTCACCGCCGCCGCCGTCGCCGTCACCACCGCCACCGCCACCGCCACCGCTGCTAGAAATGCGTCCAGCACAGTGAGGCTGGCTGACGTGCTATTCGCGCCCTGACCGCCTGCCGTGGTCGTGGTGGCGCTGGTATTGGTGGTGGTGTTGATGTTGCCGCCGTGCTGTTTCTGGCTGGGTTTATCGTGCCAAATGGGTGTATCTTGCCACACGATATAGAGAAAAGCGTGGCCGGTCATGCTGCCCTTGCTCGGGTCGGTTTCGGTCGATCCTCCTACACTCGTCGTCAATGGGTGTATACAAGTTCATAGGGGGGCTAGGGGCGCTTCAGCAACAGCAGCACCATGGACTACAGTAGCATGTCCAGCATAAACGGTGGCGACGGCAGCGGAAGCGGTGACAGCTGCGGAGTGGGCAGGAGGTAGTTAAGAAAATGGAAAGCTAATCGTACGGTACGCACTATCAACACCACCCAGCCAGGGAAATCAGCACGACTCTATCCGGCACCAGGGTGCCAGATTCCTACCCGGTATCTACAAATTCACACGCTTCGGTTGCTTGGGGTCGTGAACAAAAAAGCAAACGGGAAATATGCAACCAGTCTCTACAATGACAATCTTCGGCGGCTATGGGCCGGGACACGCTATTTGCGGCCAAAAGCGGGATGCCGTATTGTAGTAGTATTTCGCTCACCCTCTCCTCGCGAGCTCTCCCATGTTGTGGCAAGATCGCGGGGCGTGCTGAGGGTACAGCTCCACCGTGAACGCCCCCTGTGGTTGCCGGTGACGGCACGACGGCGGGTAGGTTTGGCGGCGAGATGGGCGCAGGGTGGGTGCGGCGGGGGAGGGAGTTAGGGTGCGGGGTGGGAAGGAAGCTCTCTCGGATTTCCGTCATATGGCAGCATGCGGATTGCGAGTACTACAGCATGATATCACATACCTGGTATATATATACAAGGGGGAACATCGGCGGCCTGAAACGGTCGCCGGTCGCAGACTTGCGTGCTGGGGGTATAATGTAGAGGAGGAGGCTGAGACTCGATGCCAAGAGATTGAGAGCGTGTGCTCCACACTCCATGAACGTTGGAAAAGGCGGCAGAATGCTGACGATTACTTGCCGACTAATCGAAAAGCGGCGGAATGCTAGAAGGCGGTGGAACCTACTCCAAACTCAGGGAGTAGGCGATGACCGACAGCGCAGCTCCGTGGAAAGGTGCCGTCACAGCAGCTGCTGTAGCTGTACATCTCCGCAGCAACGTAATACGGCTCCACCGCAGCTGCCGCTGTACGATAGCTTACACGCCAAAAGTGCTGCTGACTGTAGGTGACATGCGGTATCTCTCACATAGGGCATAATTTTTTATGGATGGCAGTTCTTAACTAAGCCTGGGTGGCATGTGCTTTCGGGGCGTTCCATCGATGTCCCAGATACAGCCACCGGCGCAGGCCCCCACAATGGCGACGCCGGCCGGGTAGCTGACCCCCCCCCATGGGTCGGAGGTCGGAGAGGACGTGCCGGAAAGAATTACGCTAATGCATACACCCTGTCGAGAGACTATGGGCCAAAACACTGACAGGGCAGGGTTTTTGGGAGATTACTTCGTAGATTTCAACGTCAAGGCTTCGCGCGGGCGCTACGGCGCTGAGCGGGCGGATCCCCTGACGCCGGGCGTTTCAGGCGTGAAGGGGGCACGCCCCGGCGAAGAAAAACCGCTCGGAGAGACGGTCAAAGGCGGGAGAAATCCGCCGACCAAAAACGGATCGGATCAGGCTGAGGATCATCATGGGTATATTTATACCTGGTACATGAAAAAGCAAAATATAAAATACTGCTTGGACCCTGTACTTGCATATACAGAGTACGCGGAGTTTCTCGATACACTTTCGCCCTCGATAAACTCTCGCGCTTCTTGCTGACATACAACATGGAATGCCAATGTTGAGAGAAGTTTACTGATACATTGACTCCAGGGAGGGTAATTTTAATATACCAGGTACTATGCAGGGAATTTCGCGGGCCGGCCCACGGTCCGCGGGTAGGATCAAGGGTGGAAAAAAACACACGGGCCGGGCCGGGTTTGAAAATCTGAAAATCTTGAGGGCTGGGCCGGGGTTCCAAAATAGGAAAATGTCACGGGCCGGGCCGGGCTGGGTTTGCAAATCTAAAAACCTCACGAGCCGGGCCGGACCGGGGGGGCGCCATCTGAAAATCTCACGGGCCGGGCAGGACCGGGCCGAAGCCCGTGGTCTGGGAATCTCGCTTGTCAGGTAATAACCAAGAGGAAGACCTTTTTTGTTCGGATCGCGGGGGGGCAGACTCCTGGAGATTGTATCAGGGGTATTCGCGGATACCGCCGGAACGCGCCGGGCCGGCTCCCGGCCCTACCCGGCTCGCTAGATTCCAATATGACGAGTCACCGGCCGAACCCGCCCCGTGATATTCTCAGATCGCGGGCCTCGCTCGGTCCAGCCCTGCCCGCCCGTGAGATTTTTAAGTTGGCAAACTCGGCCCGGCCCGTGGGATTCGGAGAGGCCCGTGATATGCCGCTTCTCGTGGGCCGGGTTTGGCCGGCCCGTGAGAATAGCCGCGGGTCAACGACAAGAGTCTCACGGCACAGGTCGCGTAAAGACACACCACACAGGTACCGCAAACCGCAGTACCCGGCAGAAGGTGACAGGTACCAGGTACAGCTGTAGACAGCAGCAGTAGGCAGAAATACTAAATACCAGGTAGGCAACAGCAAGTATACTACGTACAGTAGTACATTATACAGAAATACAGGTAAGTTTAGCCTGTACAGGTATATGAAAACTCTTTGACATGGCCACACCCATTGGCTACAACAGTAACGTATACCAGGCATCATATACCAAGCATGCCCGTACTTGTTTTACTTTCATAGCCGGTGATGTCGGAATACGGAAAAATAGGTCGTGGTTTCGCTTAGTACGACAAAAAGCAGAATGTGGGCTGCTGAGGGGTAAAAAAAAAAGGCGACGTTTAAGAGACGCCCCCGCTAGGACCGAAAGGCACCGCCAAACGTGTGGAAACTGTCTTTTTTGGGGGGTTTTGAACTCAACCTACAGCATGTACTATTCTGCTTCGTGCCTGAGCATCGCGGCACTACTGTAAGCCCCCGTCAGCTTGACAGGAACAGCGGAGGCCGCCTTACTCGTCGTCGTCAATACTATCATACCAGCACCATGGAATGGGAACAAGTGGTACGTCCAAAAAGCAGCTCAGGAAGACGTCGTTGCAGGTCTTAGGGCTGAGGGTCAGGGCAGTCCGAAAGGAGAAAAACGAAGGGTTTCCTATACAAACGTATGGCTTTTGTTAATAGGGGACATGGGGCATGGGGCACTACGTACTTACGGCGGACCATACCGATTATTTGCGGCAAAGACTGCTCGCCGTAAGGAGCCGATTGCAAGCTCGACTTTTTAAAACGTGTTTCCGACTCTTTCGTCTCCCCGAATTCGGAAAATAAATAATTATTATGTATATCATTTGACCAATAATCATGATTTTCATTCAATTTCATCGACTATATCTCGCGGAATACTTAAAATGGGACTTTCTGTTGTCAGGTGTACTTCACAGATGCTCCCGGTACCTGACAGTAAAGGAAAGCATTGTCGAGAGGAAACACTACAGGTATTTCGTGTACTCGCAGTTTTTCGGGTTCATGGATACCGCGAGTACTCGCAGTAGTTCCATTTTCGTATTTCATACAAGGCGCTTCGCTCCGCGGGCGGCCTACGCCGCCCGCTACGCTCGCTCAGCAAGATAAAGTGCGTCAAATTATGCGAAGCGGACAGAGGTCCATGATTGAATATAGTTTTTTTCATGAATGTAGTTGCAAACTGGCGACTTGATGATGCCAAGAGTCCCGCCGCCATGCTTCATTCAGGAGAAAACAGCTCGGACGCCACTGATGCTTCGCGTCGCGGGCGGTTTTCCGCTACGCTCGCTCACATGTCGTACGTACGTACATACTCATTTTCTTCTTTTGGTATGCTCAATGTCTGTGTACTCGTCGTATGTACGAAAGAGAAAGCACAGCACAGCACGTCACAGCAGCACCGCAAAAACAATGAAAATGAAACCGAAAATTCGGAAAGACAAAAAAAAATCCCCGTCCCCTCTCGTGGAATAATTTCCTGCCTGATTGGAACACCGTACATCCGTCAAAAAGAAAAAAAGAAAAAAAAAAACAGCAGAGCTCTCTCAGCCTCGTACGCCGCCCGCCCCTCTCGCAACCATCTCGCCATCGGTTCGGTCCGGGTGAAGCCTTCCTCCCTCTCTTCCACAGTGAGTCCCGTCGCCCGTCGCCCGCCTCGCGCGAAGCCCGGCGCTCACCGTGGACCTCGTTCGCCAGCTCGACAAAGATGCTCAGACTGCGTAGTTATCTCGGTGAATTTCAGATTGGTCGCACAAATAAGCACCGCTTGAATATTATTTTGCTTATCAAAACGACCCTTATATACTCGTACATAGTATAACCGGAACCACACCAGGAGGTCAGACAGAGCCCATTCACGCTTCCCTCGTGTCTCGAGGCACACGCGACGCCTAGCCACGAAAACGGCGACCGCGCTCCTTGCAACCCCCCCTCTACCCGCCAGCACCCGCTGACACCCGCGACGGTGCCGCGCTCGCCTGCGGTGCCGTGCTCGGAGTACACGCACGCACACGAAACGAAAGAAGAAAAAATGCAAAAAAAGGACTGAAAGTGCCAAGAGAAATGGAGAAAACAAAGACCTGCTGGAAAGGTCCCGCAAGTAATAAAAGGAGGCGATTGCCAAGTGGGAGCTCTGAGAGGCCAGGGATGTACCAACCGAGCACGCTCAGAGATCGATATATATAAGTAGTTCTATATTCCGAGGTTCAATACTACGGATACAGTATTCAGGTTTCGACACGTAACGTGGAGACTCCCTGTACCTCCAAGTATTTCAGGGTTCTGTACTGCGAGTACTTGCAGTACTCTCAGTACTTCGACCGCTGGCACTGCAAATACTGCCAGTACTCGCAGTGTTAAAATACTCTCGACATACACATCATACTCGCAATATACGCAGTGTGCTCGGAGTTTGAGGTATACTTCGACCATTTGTGCACCGCTTCGAAATTTTATCCCCGTCTAGTTGCAGAAAACATTCAAAGATGGTCGCACAGCGGGAGTAGGAGCAAAATTTACTTTCGAGGGAGGCAACTGGAGTACTGAAGGAGCTGGGGAGTATTTCGGGAGTATATACGAGTATATACTTCGAGCACTCGCAGTATTTCCGGGTTCAAAAGTTCTGAATGCTCTTGAGTACTGCAAGTATTCCGGACTTTTGTACTGCGAGTACTGCTTGTACTCGGGGTTCCGCTCATACTCCCAGTACTCGCGCCATGTGGGCCTTCCATACTGCTCATACTCCCATCACTCGCAGTATTTAGGCCGGCAGTACTGCAATACTCTCAGCGCTCGGAGTACAAAAGTGTACTCGAAACTTGGAGTATACTCGGGAGTATGGAGTATACTCCGACCATCTGTGAACTATTTCACCCTTGTAGCGAGAGCTTCGTATTGCAGTTGGTAGTTCATACAGGGTCTGGCTTCGAACGTTCGACGAGGGAGAGAATACTTTCCATTTTCAAGTTTGGTCAGCCGGTTTCGGACCGATCTTACGTCTTTGGAAACTTCGCAAAATCTCCCTCCCTCGTAAAACCTTCAAAGCCAGACCCTCTACAGGTACTACGGGGGACCATAGTAAATAGGACCTACGGCAAACGCAAAAACCTATATATTCACCTAATTTTACTAACAATATTTTGTCCTATTTACTATGGTCCCCCGGAATAGAAACAACCAGGTATGAACTACTGAACAGTTCCAACTGCGATGGAAAGCTAACGCAAAAGGGATCAAATATTCGCGAAAGCAGAAAGTCTCACTGTAAGTTCTCCGCGAGGTACAGCCGCCGCTGAAAAGGTGTAAAAGCGAGCATTTCACAAATTGGTAAGAGCTGTGAGCCGTGAGTTGGATGACTAAAAGTCGCCGACTAGCGTAACAGCAGTTGGCTAGGTAGCATAGTTGGTTGCAGCGGTGCCAACTATCCGACTATTTGGGTTTGCTTGGTATTGGAAAAATTCTTTGCTACGGGTCGTATTTTCAAGTGAGGCCACTCGCTCAGAGAGGGGGAGGGCAGACAGAGCGGAGAGAGTTGAGATACCTCTACTGAAACTCGTTGCGGATCAAATCCGATTCGGCATCGATGTTAGGAGTTAGGAGTGCCGATGTGCCGATAGCAGTGCCGAAGACCGTTGGCGTTTATTCTATTAAACGGGGGACCATAGTAAATAGGACAAAAAAATGTTGATAAAAATAGGTAAATATATAGTTTTCTGTGTGTACCGTAGGTCCTATTTACTATGGTCCCGCGTAAATATCATGTTTTTGGTATTGCAATGTACCAGGTACAGGAAAAGTGAAGCCAAACAGCGGCCAGCCGACAAGTAATACGTACGAAGTCAACTAAAGTATGCAATACACAATCTATATATTACGGGGGACCATAGTTAATAGGACCTACGGCACACACAAAATCCTACATATTTACCTATTTTTACTAACAATATTTGGTCCTATTTACTATGGTCCTCCGTAATAGTTGGCTGGGTTCGCCAGCCAACTATTAACTAGTCGAGTCCAGTCAACTCACACAGCCCTAAAAAATTGAAGATACCGTCTCCATTGGCATTGGCGGGAATACGTAATCCGACGTCACTCGTCATGTTCATACGGTCAAGTACTGTAGTCAAACAGCCAACAGCAGCAGTCCTGTCGGACACCCCTCGTCCAAACCACGACCTTGGCACCAACAACGCAGCAAGATACCACACCTCGGATAACGTAACGCTTAACGTTTTATGTTAATGATAGGCTTCAGCGAAAAAAAAACCGTAGCATTACGTTACTACGTCAACTGCTTTCTGGATTTTGTGATAACATAGTGCTACGTCGTAGTGCGTTATAATATCGGCGGGCAATCGCGTAACATTGTGTTAGAGCTACCGTAACATCCTTTAGACGGATAACGTACACAGTCAAATAAACGCGTACAGAACACTATGTTAGTGTGTTAGTGATATTCCTATTGCGGGGGTCCATAGTTAACGGGACCAAATTTTGTTAGTAAAAATAGGCAAATATATGGGTTTTTTTATGTACACCATAGGTCCTGTTAACTATGGACCCCCCCGTAATAGTGGCTATCGTAACACGTGAGAGGGATGACGTATACGGTCAATGCAACGTTAACATTATGTTACCGTGTCAGCCACAGCAGCAGTCCGTATCGAGCGACGTTATTACGGAAGTCTTGCTACCATAACTTACGTCAGACGGATAACGTATAATATGATGGAAAAATCACTAGCATTATGTTTATGTGTTAGCTCGTACGCAATGTATTTAGTGACACAAGTTAGCAGATAACGTACACCCCCAATTTAACATCAACAATATGTTACTGCCGTGTTAACTCGTACGTGCGAGTGTGCAGATTACGTTATCGATGGATAACGTACTGTGTTATATTAATAGATGGATAACCTACTATGGCGGGGTTTCCAGAAAAAAATGAGGCGTTTTTTGCGGGGATCCCTCTTAAATATCCCCTGTTTTGGGTTTTTAGAATATGGAGGCGTTTTTTACCGGGGATGCCATGCGATCCTCCCCCCTGGGAATATTTTTGTAGATATCCCCTACTGGAATTTCGCTGAACTGGATAACACGGCTACGTTATGTTTTACTTCCACACGCCGCTTTATCACTAACACAGGTAACACATGTACATGTTAGATCTCGGGAAGATCCAAAGGGGAACGTAGTAACATTACGTTCGAACGACTTCGCCCCCAACGGTAACTCGGTAACATGTTAGACCCGGATTGATTTTTATGGTACCGCGGTAACGGAATGTTACCATCAGATCTTTACTGACGGTAACACCGTAATACAATGTTACAGAGACTTCCGCATTTAGGCTAACATCCTATTACGTACTAACAAAATGTTACGTATGGGCCGGCTAAGACTGTAACGTATCCAACGTACGTTTAAGTGTTACGTTATCCGAGCCTAAGGCAATCAGATGGGGGGTCCTGATAACGTAGTGATAGTAGTGCTGGCCACTGCGTTTATGTTACGTTAGTGTGTTATCTGTAACACAATGTTTATGTGTTAGTTACCGTAGTAGTGCTGGCGAACATGGTAAAGTTATGTCAGGGTGTTATGTATAACACTCCTCCTAAGGGTAGCCCTATGTTAGTGAGTTACGTCTACGTAAAGCTGCGTCGACAGTAACATTATGTTATCGTGTTATTAATAGTAAATATGCGGATATTGATCCGGGTGTGTTGTGTGATAACGTACGTGTTTGGTCAAAGCCTAACACAGTGTTACAGTATATATATATATAAAAAAAAACTCAAGAATATCGCGATATTTGACCTTTATAAGAGCCAAATTATGTACCTCAAGAGTTTTATACGGACGTAAGGCCAGATCTTATGCAATTTTTTTTTAGGTGATTATATGGCTGTTTACGGAGGCTCGGGGTATCTGGTCCCGTTTCTGATCAGATTTTATCAAAATCACGTCTTATGGGGCCTGTTTGGTGGAAAAAATGTTCCTCCGAGATTTTATCACTCATGAATTTCCAGGAAGTGATTTTTTTTTACAGCCTTTTCTGATCAACTCTGAAAGTGATAAAATTTGCTTTTGCACAAGACCTCGGAGGCATTGTACAATTTTGTATAGGTTACAGACAGGGCTCATGATGGGTCACGACGCTACATGCTTGGTTACTCTTGTACACAGCTGGGCTCCAGCACTTGTGCATCGGCCACTACGGCGAGAGAGGGCATCAATACCTTGGCCACCATTACGTCCCTTGCGGCCGCCCAACTGCAGCTGCTCTAGGCAAAACAACTTTGGAGACGAATAGGACGAGACTACAGCAGTATCAAAACAATCTAACGTTCTTCTTTTCTGACTACGACGGCCGCAAGCAGCTCATGCTCCGCGAGAGCGAGAGCTCCTTGCTGGTCCAGCAACCCCTTACGCAGCTCCCCAGGAGGTTCCACGTTCCGTTCCTTCCTTGGAGGAGCTGGTGGTGAAGGTTGATCGCCCAACCCGGCGTGAACGACTCGTTCGTGTCGTGGTCCACGTACGTAGAGTCAAGGAAACTTGAAGAACTCGGTTCTGTTCTTTTTTTTTTATTCTCCCATGAAATAAAACCAAAAACACCATAAGACGGCACATGGCGCACCGATCTGGTGTGGCTTTTTGCCGCAGGAAAATCCGACTTCCTGCCTTTTTCAATCACTCAAAAAATATTGCATAAGATCTGGCCTAAGGTATAGGCGATATTTTCGACATACGTGGTCCGCAACACACAAATATATGATTGGGGTATTTTTACCCCAAGCATACATTTGTGCTTCTCTTTTTTGTTGGTAGAGACGAATTTGGCAGACAAAATTGGAAACAGCCTGTCCCCTCTACTCGGTCGTCCGATCATTACCCTGCCAGCAAGCACCACAACAGCAGCAGCAGCAGCAGCAGCAGCAGTGGTGGCCGCCACGACTTGGTTGAAAGAGTACGGCAGACAGGTGCTCCCTTGGTCAGGGAGAGGCGGATGCACGGGATGCCCCGGTTCAGCGGCACCAGCACAGCATCCAGTGCTCTGGCTGGGCGTCTTTCTGCCGGACTTGCCCCAAACCCATGCCCCCCCAACACCGCACGCCCCACCTCATCCGGGAACAAGCGGGTAGCGCCAACCCGACCTCTAGTTTTGGCGGACACGTCACAGCACGAGCACGAGACGAGTCGGAGCTGCGTCACCGTCTATGCCAAAAGCCAAATCCATGGTGTACGCGGGCGCTGTAGCCTGCCGAGCTACGTAGAGAAGCAGCTGCAGCTGCAGCAGCAACAGCGACGTCCTCCAGCCCATGTGATGTTCTACGTGTTTGTGCACTTGCTGACTATTTTTAGTTCACCCATCTGCCATGTTTTACATCTCACGTTGTTTAGGCAAGAAACCCGACATTGATGTTTTATATCGAGGGATTCGCGTGTACGAAAATCGCGATATTGAATTCGGCGCAAAAAGCCCTGGAAATATCACCCTCTCTTGAGTTTTATATATGTCTTAGTGTTATTAATAGTTCAAGGACTCATCACGGCATAACATAATGTTACTGTACCAGAGCTGGACGAGACCAAGCAGCAACATAACGTTAAGGCACGTGCACGTTCGTGGGTTGCCAGTTAACACTGCTGTGTTACCGCGTTCCGTAATCGCTCCTCGAGTGTCAACACTACCACGTTCCTGTGTTACATAACGTAGATAAGTGTTATCCGAGTGTTACGTTATCCGAGGCGTGCAAGATACATACTTCGTGCCAGGTACCAGGTATAAATTACGGGCACAATACAGCGTTAACATGGGTGGAATTGGGCGGATCGCAAGGACGGTGGTGGGGAGGCTTGATGGACACTTTCTTTACGGCTACTGCTGCTGCGTCCAATGCGCGAGGCAAACAGCAGTACACAGCAATATTAAAATTAATACGAGATCTGAAAAATAGGTACAAAATGGTTGTCGATCCTGGAGTTACAAAAATTCTCGAATAATCGCCGTTCTGTAAGGAATACACTAACGGCACCCCAAGTACTCACCACAGACGTCTGAAAGTGGACGTGTGTTGGGCCATTCCCACTCATATTCCTCAGACCCTATGCTTTCGGTGCTTCCAAGCTGAACAGCGCTGATGGCAGCTAAGCCAAGCAAGGGATGCTAACAAGGGATCCGAGGGTAAATGCCTTAAAATAACGTGGAACTCCCCAGTAGCAAAAATCCGCTCAACTTTCAACGTACCCAACGCTCGTTGTGTAGTTTGTTCTGAAAGAAAGCCACCCCATGAATCGCCTCTGGAGACATTCCTTCCTCTTCCAGCTATCGCATCTCGCGCTGCCAGCTGCAGGTGCGCAACTACGTAGCATTCTTTGTTCTTTGACATCTACGTCGACCACTCGGTATCTCCTCTTTTTTTAGTTCGTAGAATCGTTCTCGCGTTGTGGGAGAACAGGAGAAACATCAAGTCGCCATCCTGCTGCGTTGGGTCCACACACTCTCTCTCCACTTTACATTCCGGTACGTGCTGATGCTCAAAGCGGACTTGTGTGTGTGTGTACAGCAGTACTTGTACGATACGGGTAACTTGAGGCCGTAATTCTCGCCTTTTCTTTTGGCTGACGAACGTCAAACGAGCATCTCGGCATTGCTTCACCACCCACCTGTCGGCGCCCCGGCTGCGGTCGCTGTGTCCCTGAACAATTCACACGCCACACACCACACCAGCATCCCAGCAGGTGCCCCAGGTATGAAGATACGAATGATACCAGCATCCACGATCCACCCAACCATACGGATGTCCTGTGAGTGCATATCTAATGTATGATATGATGCGTGAGTCCTTCTGCTGCTACTGCTGCTGCTTGCTGTAGCTTGCTGTAGGTACGAGGTGGCAGCCTATGATAGATCTCGCCTGAGAAGAGTCGATTGCACCCCTATTGTACCGACTTTGAGTCGTGACGGGGGCAAAAGCCGCCTCGAGCACATTGTACGAGTATATGCCTGGTACGCAACAATGTCGCGACGCGCGGTCCTTTCGAGGCCAAACAGACCCGGTTGCGCATGCATCTGCATTCGTTTACGTACTGCTGCTGTTGTAACAACATGTCGCTTTCGCTGCTTGCTGTTGTCTGTATCGTGTACAGCTTCCTCGAAAGACTACTGGTGCTGGCTGTAGATGCCGCAGAAGATAGTGCAGCAGTAGTACTGCTACAGGAGTATATACCAGGTACGGTTACCTGGTATTTCTCCATCTATGATTCAATACTGCTGTAATATAAATGGCAACTCGAGCGAACGCGTTCGTGGCAGAACATTTCAGCACTTGCGCTTGAACCTTACACGACTCTGTCCGAGAATGTAATCCCCGTTGGGAGTTCCATATGAATACCAAACGAATATTGTATTCCCGGCCAGCGTGGTACGCTCACGAACTACGAAGACACCAGCAGTAGTACGTACTGCTGCTGTCTTGCGAACCCATCGCTGCGTTCTGTAGAGCCTGGTGTTCCCGGCTGGTCACGTAATTGGCTGGCGAAGCCAACCAACTACCCGACTCTAGTTGGCTGTTAATAGTCGACTGGCGCTGATTGGCTTCGTTTCACGCAAAAAAAAAAGTGATGAAGTAAACGCCGACAGTCTTCGGCACTGAATCTCGCGTAGATCTATCTGCCTGCTTCACGGGCGAGCTTCCTCAAATGTGTGCGCCCAGCAACTATCAAAGGGACGCTTGGGGGCACCCAAGCGTCCCCTGGTTCCCGGTTTCCGGTCACTCTATTACGGCGGTCCATAGTTAATAGGACCTATGGTATACATAAAAACCTATATATGTGCCTATTTTTACTAGCAATATTTGATCCTGTTAACTATGGACCCCCGTAATAGTCTCTAGATGTTTTTATCGGAACAGAAAAAAAAACATCGCTATCTTAACTCGCTGCGTTTAGAATTTCGGCTGGTTGGTTGGTGCTCACCGGAGAGCGACGGCGACTTGTTATTCGTAGAGGTTCGTCACAGCAGCTTCGATTTCTCTCGACATTGATCCCCCGCAGGGTATCAACAGCGGCCTACACCTCGACTAAGAGGTGCTCCGGTGGTCGAAGTTGGCCGAAATTTGGGGTGTGCTTAAATTGAGACCAAAAATAGCCCCCAACTGAACGTTTGCACGTCACTTGCGGACGGCTACAGCTCTTCACAGGAAGCTACAGCCCGCGAAATTGAGGGTTGCTCATGATGGGGTCTGTGAGGGTGTCGGGTGCGCCAGACGGCAGTCGTAGGCAGCGAGAAACGACTCACGAGGTGTTTTCGTGTGTTCGAAGTTGCAAGCGAGTAGCACAAAAAGCCCGCAAAAAACGCCAAAAATGTTTTCATTTCACGCAAGAGAGCATAGCACAATGGCTACATCACCGATGAAGAAATGGCCACCACTAGAAGAAATGCTGTTCTCCAGGCAGATGATATATCTCTTAGGGAGTCGTCGTTCAAGATGGTGCCTGGGTCAAAGCTACGTTCCCATGATGGGTATTAATAGTACGTTATTGGGCCCAAAAAAGTTAAAAAAAAAATGGACTAAAAATGCTCAGGATTCTCGTGTATTTGCGTCAACCATTCTACACGCCACGAAATACGGATCTTGATAGCAAATCTCTAACTCTAATTTCAAGTCGTATGTTATATGTTGCCGAAACGCCTACGCGCGGGTACTTGACGACGCATTCCTGGGCGTGCCAGCGTCCCCTTAATACTTGAAAATTATTTCATGCTTTTTCAAGCCCAATAATCCCATGGCACACACCAACCAACCAGGTCTCTAGGTTGGGATTAGGGCACCGGGTCGGGGTCGGGGTGGTGGTGACCGCCGTGAGCCGAAGCCGAAAACATATACGAATCATCGACAGGAAAAAAAACCCTTACAGTAGTCTCGGGACAAAACCCTACCTCACTGGAACAGCATCGTTTTTTTGCGGGCATATGTGAGGAATTTCGCCCGCGCGGGGCAGATCTACGCCAGCCGTCGGCACTGCCGCGGACACCGGCACCGTCGACGGCGATGGGAATTGATGCGCCACGAGTTGCAGTAGACCTCTCAGCTCTCTCTCTCTCTCTCTCTCTCTCTCTCTCTCTTTCTCTCTCTCTCTCTCTCTCTCTCTCTCTCTCTCTCTCTCTCTCTCTCTCTCTCTCTCTCTCTCTCTCTCTCTCTCTCTCTCTCTCTCTCTCTCTCTCTCTCTCTCTCTCTCTCTCTCTCTCTCTCTCTCTCTCTCTCTCTCTCTCCTCTCTCTCTCTCTCTCTCTCTCTCTCTCTCTCTCTCTCTCTCTCTCTCTCTCTCTCTCTCCCTCTCTCTCTCTCTCTCTCTCTCTCTCTCTCTCTCTCTCTCTCTCTCTCTCTCTCTCTCTCTCTCTCTCTCACTCTCTCTCTCTCTCTCTCTCTCTCTCTCTCTCTCTCCTCTCTCTCTCACTCTCTCTCTCTCTCTCTCTCTCTCTCTCTCTCTCTCTCTCTCTCCCTTTCTGGGCGAGTGGTCTCACGAGGAAATGCGTACCCGGTAGCAAATAGGCCTTCCACAAACCAGCAGGCCCAAATAGTGGGATAGTTGACACCGCTGCAATTACCTGGTAATATGGTACCCTGAACCAACTAATACCTACCTGGTGGGTTCTAGTGATCCAACCCAGCAAGTAGTGTGTACGTAGCTCTTGGCGATTTTTTTTGTGTTGGCAAGGCATACCTACACATGTCCTGGTACCATGTACAGTAGTGTTAACCCTTGTATTAATATCACGGGGGACCATAGTAAATAGGACCAAATATTGTTATTACGGGGGTCCATAGTTAATAGGACCTATGGTGTACACAAAAACCTATATATTTACCTATTTACTAACAAAATTTGGTCTCGTTAACTATGGACCCCCGTAATAGTAAAAACAGGTAAATGTAGGTCCTATTATTAACTATGGACCCCCGCAATAGTACTGCACTCCTGTTTTGGGGACAATCCACTCCAATTCCAAGTGTTTTTGTCCCCAAACGAGACTGCGGTCCTACAGGGGTTTCATAGTGAGTGCGAACAGTTTAGGAGAGGGGTGTCCCAGGTGGATTCGACCTCTCTCTAGTACTGTATCGTACGAACAAACCGCTCTAATCACGTGTAATGTATATAAGTGCTTACAAGAGATCTCTTTTACACGTGGACCGCGCTGTAACTGCAATATATCTTAGGCGGAACAACATGAGTGTTAAAAAGTGCTTACAAGTAACTTCGCCGAAGCTGAAACCTCGCACTGACGGCCACCTGCTTCATATACTATTATTAGGTGTACACTGACTGCTGTAAGCCCGCTGACTGCTGTAAGCCCGCCTGCTGTTGTATTAAATGAAAAATAAGTCGTTCACTCCACAAGCAAGCAGTCTGCTCAGTCTTCCTACGTCGACCCCGACATATTCGTCCGGACTACTGTAGAATACCAGGTACGTGGCTTGGCCTCACGAAAAGGATGCGAACATCTCGAGCGCGTGAACGACTCTGCTCTTGGTTTCGCTCGATGTAACAGAGGGTTTCTGGGTTTTCACACCAACACCTATGGTATTACGGTAAGGGACCATAGTAAATAGGACCAAGTATTGTTAGTAAAAATAGGGAAGTATACAAGTTTTTGTGTGTACCGTAGGTCCTATTTACTATGGACCCCAGTAATAGTAAATCCCTTTGGGCCTGCATTCCAGTTCTGGGGACGAAAAAACACCTGGAATTTGAGTCAGATTTAAGTCCTTATGTGCGTTTACGCTCACAGAGTGGTGCGGTAGTGCGGTCGCGAAAGGGCTGCAAAGGCGCGGCGGGTGTGCGAGGCGATTTCAGACCACCTTCTCTAGGAACCACTTTCAGGACGAACTACTCGAAAAATTGAATGGATTTGTCCCCGAAAACGGGACCGCAGTTCTCATCGGGTTGAACCCGTGACTCTCTTAACAGTGAGCTCTCTTAAACCCGCCGCCCGGGCTGCTGTACCTGGCATCGTATGACGAGATGACGAGTGTATATATATAATATATATTACGGGGGTCCATAGTTAATAGGACCTATGGTATACATAAAAACCTATGTATTTACCTATTTTCACTAACAAAATTTGGTCCCATTAACTATGGACCCCCGTAATATATATATATATATATATATATTATCACACACGCATATTTTTCCCGTTTGTTTTCCCATCCCATCTACCATGTGTTCCCTACTCCTCCAGCCCAGGTCTCTCCCTGTCCTAACTCAGATCCAGGGTCACGTAGCGGGCACTGCTCCCCCGTCCCCGCCCCCCAACACGGCACACCGCAGTATCCCATTCAATTGGGCGTGTATCAAACAAGGTACCCAGTAGAAGGCGTTTTTTTTTTTTTTTTTTTTTCTCACTTGATCCAGCAGCAGCTACAGTAGCTACTATTGTTTCGTTTTTTTTTAGTTTTTTTCGACTCTAATTGCGCTTATCTGGCCGAAAAAGGGCCTCGGGAGGTTCAGGAGCTCCGAGGGCTGATTGGGCGAAATTAGTTTTTCGCACGTTTTATACCGGTTTCGGCTGGGTTGTCCGATTCCGGCTGGGTGGTTTTCAGTCCTGTTCATGGGTCTGGTCAAAACTCGCGGGCCGGGTCGGATGGGCTCACCTAACCCGACCCGACCCGATTCGAACCGACCCGTGTGAGGTTTCGAATGCGTCCTGGCCCGATCCTTTTCCGATCTGACCCGACCCGACCCGTGAGTTCTTGAAGACCTCCCTCCTGACCCGATGACCCGTGAATAACCCTGGTTATTTATTTTTTTTCCCGCAGCGGTTCTTCATTCATGTTCTTCGACTCTGGCGCGGTGCCTCTCCCGCCAGCAGCTTCGGGGCCTACTTTTGTCGGTCGTTTGGTATCGATTCCAGTGTGTATTTACAGTTTGCGGTCTCTCGGCGTTCATGTGGCAAAAGGGCTGTTTCTCGGTTCGAGTGTTTTTATCTTTTCGGAACGGAAACAACAGCAACATCAACAGCAGCAACAACAACAACAACAACAACATCAGGGAAGGCAGGCAGCAGCGGCCGCAGGATCGACATGATAGCTCACTCTGTTTCCCTGTTCTATTAATAGTTCATCTCTCCCATCGTGTTTTTTGTCTCTCCCTTCATCTGTTTTTGACTCCTCTTCTTTGTTCGTCTCTGTCGAGTTTTCCTGTCCCCTTCCCTGCGTATTTTTACTCTGTTTTTTTCTCTGTTTCCGGGGCTATGTCTCTTTTCTTGGTGTCTCCCTCTGTTACGGGGAGCCATAGTAAATAAATGGGACCAAATATTGTTGGTAAAAATAGCGAAATATATAGGTTTTTGTGTGTACCGTAGGTCCTACTCAATATAGTCCCCCGTAATGGATGTTTTTCAATGGGCTCCTCTTGTACCTCTTATCTGTGCCCTTCTCTCCCTTCCTCCGAATTCTCGCTCTGTTTCTTTTGCGCCATGTTGCCCTCTTTCTGTGTTTTATGTTCTCTTGGCATACCATCCCCTCTCCCCCATCCCCTCCCTACTATGCTCGCCTCTTCCCCAGGTTTCGTTACGTTGCCAGCAACAGTCAGCCACCACGCTGTGCCGAAGGTAACTCGGGCGGCCACGATGGCGACGGGGACCGACAACCCGTTCAACCGCGATGACACCATCAGCCCGATGGTCAAAACCGTGGCACCGTCGAAGACCATTGAGGTAAGGAGGGGGGGTAGAGGGGAGGGGGGAGGGGCGTTTGCTGTCCCCCAATGGGGGTTTCGCATTTGTATGCGTGGCTGTGAGGGGGCGGGCGTTTATTGCCCCACAATAGGGGTTTCCTATTATTTTGTGCGGCTGATACTAGGGGGGCCGCCAGCTCATTCAATTGCGATGACATCATCAGCCCCATGGTCAAATCCGTGTTACCGTCGAAGATCATTGATTTGAAGGAGAGAAGGGGCGGGGGAGGCGGGGGGGAGGGTTGCTGTCTCGCAATAGGGGTTTCCCGTTTGTATGCGTGGCTAGTACCACGGGGACGGCCAGCCCTTTCGATTCTGCTTTGACACGATCAGTCAAATACCATTGAGGCAGGCGGGGGGGGGGGGGGGGGGGGGGGGGGGGGGGGGTGTTCCTTCATGTCGCAATAAGGGTTTCAAGTTTGTATGCGTGTCTGGTGTCAGTGCGGCCGCCAGCCGTTTCATTGCGATGTCACGATCACTCCGGTAATCTAACCCATGACATCTTCGACAGTCGAAGACCGTTGAAGTATCGCGGAGGGGGGAGGGGGTTGTTGTCCCGCATTTGTTTTTTTTATTTCTCAATTTATTTGCGCGGTTGGTGAAGGGAGGGGGGGGGGGGCTATGGGAGGTGGAACCCTAATGGTTCCTTTTTTGTTATTCTTGCTGGCATATACGACTGTTGTATATATGAAGGACGCTTTCTACGATAGAGATAGCACATTTCCGCTAAAACGTTTTCGAATGACCGGGTTCCTTAACCGAAAATCGTTGGAATGGCAATCTTGCTTCGAAAATGACATGTTTGTATACTTGGGGCCATGGGACTATTCATCGTGATGCAATCTGATTATTGCTGAAGTCATTTTCGGGTGAGGTATGGAGCTCCTTAAGGTCAAGTGAGGAGCCTCAGAATTTTTAGTGAACCTTTTGTAGTAGAACGCCTCGAAGGGAAATGATTTTCTAGGGTGTTGGGGAAGGTGGCTGTGAAATGTTGCCGATATGCACGTAGTCTGTCTATTTACTTCAACGGGTTCTGGTGAGATCTTGTTTGCGTGCTTGTCTCTTCTTTGTGTCGTTGTTTGCCTGTTTGACTGGGTATTCTTTCGTTCTATGATTGTTCGCGCAGTGCTTGCTTGCTTTCGCTGCATATATATTTCGAACGCATCCCCTACCTCAGCCACCCCGGCTCTGCTTCGTTGCGCCGGTGGTGTAATCGTCAGTTTGTTTCAACACCGTTTTCTCTCTGAAGTCCCGAAAAGGCTAGTGTAAGCTGGTGTCTCTTAAAATCGAACCAGGTGTGTCTTAAATATTGCGCCTTGCATTTTACGGGTGATATCACCGGCACCGGTACTTTTTACCAAGTACCCGGCATGCTTGATATGTTCTGGTGAATTTGATAATTTTTTCTTGTTTTTCATCTACGGTACCCTCCCTATTTGTATGTTTTCGTTTCTGAACCTGCTTTGTACCTGCGTACTTTATCTCGGTCGCTCTTGATCGATCGCTTGCCGCGCTTACAGGTGTTCGCCCTGACGCAGGAGATGAAGGCCAGGGGGGAGAGGGTTGTGTCGTTGTGCGTGGGCGAGCCGGACTTCCAGCCGCCACCTGCGGTGATCGAGGCAACCATAGCGGCTGCACAAGAGGTATGTATTTCCCTTCCCTTCCCTTCGCTTCCCTTCCCTTGGATCCTTCCCTTCCCTCCCTTCCCTTCCCTTCCCTTCCCTCTCCCCCCCTTCCCCTTCCTTCCTTTCCTTTCCCTTCCCTTCCCTTCCCCTTCCCCTTCCCCTTCCCCTTCCCCTTCCCCTTCCCTTTCCCTTTCCCCTTTCCCTTTCCCTTTCCCTTTCCCTTTCCCTTTCCCTTCCCGTTCTCTTCCCTTTCCATTCCTTTCCTGGCCCTTTCCCCCCCCGAATTTACTAACTTTGTTTTTGTTGCCGACGCCTCGCTTTTGTCGAACTCCCCACCCTCCCAGGGAAATACGAAGTACACGGGGGTCACCGGTACCGTGGACCTGCGAAAGGCCATCTGCGCGGACCTCCTCAGGCGAAAGGTACTATCCATAACAAAACCCTTTCATCACACATCGGACAGATCATCCATTCCCACAGTTCATGATCTAGATCTTTCAGGGCAGAGAGATAGATCCCTGATATGTATGATCTGTGTGATCTGTATGACCTGTGTGATATGTATGATCTGTATGATCTGTATGATCTGTATGATCTGTATGATCTGTATGATCTGTATGATCTGTATGATCTGTATGATCTGTATGATCTGTATGATCCGTATGATCTGTATGACCTGTATGATCTGTATGATCTGTATGATCTTGCTCATGTTGCCGGGTGGGAGCCGTGTAAACTGCACCATCTAGGAGATGTTTCCTGGGTTATATCTGCGCTACATACAGATCTTGCATGCACAGCATATCATAACGGCAGGATGAGATCTACTGTAGATGATCTATCTGTAGATAGATAGATCGTGATACAGATTATATAGATGATGTACTACGGGGAAAATATATTCTTGGCAAAAATAGTTGGATGTATATATTTTTTTTCGTGAATGTGATGGGTCCTGATCACTGTTAATATGGTCCCTCGTCGTAGATGGTGATCTGTCCAACGCGTGAAATGTTTTTGGTCCCTCTCCTAAGACATGAGAGGGAAAAGCACTGACGAAAACCAAACCGACGAATGGCCGCACCGGCCTTTGAATTAGGTTTAGCTTTTACTACTGGGCACTGCTCGGGAACGTATACACTGAACTGAATTGAATTGGACTGAACTGAACCGAGCATAGGATGCGCACAGCGAACGCTGAGCTGATCTGAACCGAATTCGAATGGAGTACTTTAAGGCGTTCGAATTGAAACCGGCATGAGCGACCGCCGGTGTCTTCAACGTCGAACTGAGCTGAACTGAGCCGAGCAGTAGATGCATGCTGAGCCTGAACCGAACTGGACTGAGCTGAGCCTAAGATGCGAACTGAGCCTGAACTGAGCCGACCTTGAACTGGCATGAGCGGCTGCCGGTGTCTGCAACAGTGAACTGAACTGAACGGAACTGAAAATAATTGCTTGGAAACACTGTAGCGTCTCAGACTGAACGGAGTTTTTTGCAGTCCCTTTCTCTTGATCAGTTTTGAGGACGGACCACTTATGATTCGAGTGGTTTGTCCTCCAAAACGGGACTATAGTCCTTTGAGAAAAAAATGGTTGAAAGGGGTCAGGGGATTGGTTGATGCTCTTGTCGGTGTCGGGCTCTCAAATGCCAGGAACTGTACACGGCACGCCCGTAGCACCAGCTGTCGTAGACGGCACGCTCGCACTACTGCAGAACGTACAACCGTTGCTGTGCGCTGACTGACCCCTCTGAGACATCGAGATGTCGACCGAATCAGCATCGACCGTCTACGAGCAGCACCCGTGATGCCGTACGTCTCCTCGCGTTGTACGTCGGACAATAATCTGTACCGTCCCCCAAAGTCATACAGCGACCGCGTCGTTTTTTTTGGTTTTGGTTAGTCAGTTTCGCCCCTTAAGAAGTCTCGAAAGGGCTATTGAGACTACCGCCGCGCCTAGGTTAGGAGTTTCCAATGGTATAGTCTGGGATTGACGAGGCCTCTCTCTGCTGCGAGCAGCCGGAGAATCCTTCACCCTGGACTACCACCCCCGCGTTGATTCGATGGCAATCGACGCGGCAGTGCCTCCTCGCAGATAGCAGTTGCTCCGGTAAAATAATTACTACAGGAGACGTACATTACCCGGGGATTACCGGCGATGGAACCAGAGGCACAGTACGTACGTAAGTACTGTAGGAACCTGTTTCATTAGTTTTGCGATACTATTTCAAGGAGGGCCATAGTAAATAGCACCTACGGTACATACAAAAACCTAAGTACTTACCTACTTTTACTAACAAAATTTGGTCCCATTTACTCTGGTCCCCCGTAATAATACTGATGTGTGCGTGATTTTATTTTTTTTCCAAAGCCCCCTGAAGACTAACGCCTTTGAACCTATTGGGAACCCCTGACTTTTGGCCTCCTTTTTTGGCGGACACCACACACACGCGCGCGCGAATGGAAACGGTGACGGCTTACGACATGTTCCTGACTCCCCACCACAACCCGCCACCCCGCACCCACCTCGAAGCCCAACGTTAACCCCCCCCCCCGATCCAACCCCCCACTCCCTCCCCGAACTCCCAACCCTGTCCCCCCCAAGACCCCCTACCCGCCCCATCTCCAACCCCCACCTACCACCCGCCGCCCCCCAAACGTAGATGGCTAGCGGTCACAGATGGCGAGATGGGAAGGGGATCAAATGAGCAAAAACTGTTGTTTTATCTATAATGTTTGGAAAAAACGTGATGAGCGCTCGCCCCAATGTTGCGGGTGTCTCTGCTAGCTGTAGGAACAGTGCTCGATTTTTCGAAAGGAATGCGTGGTCGCTAGTGAAATGACTAAGGCAACAAACCAATGAGTACGCCCCCCCCCCCCCCCCCCCGCCCCCCTGCTACACCCCCGAACCCACCCACCCCCCCCTCATCCCACCGGCCACCCTAAACCCCAGCCTCAGCCCTCCCCTCCCTCCATCCACCCCCCCCTTCCCCCCACCCTCCCGACCGCTTCCCCGTCCTTACGCCTGGTAGATATTTTGCCTGGTTTGGTTTAAATAAATGATTATTTGTCTTTTTTTTTTCTCAATGTCTGTCTTATGCGAGCCATTTTTGCCCCGCTATCGATACGATCAGTCAATGGAGTTGGGTCGGGAAGCGTTTCTGACCTCTCGCTTTAGGTACTCGTACCTTAGTATGTTTTGATAATATTATTTGTTGCCTGATTTGAAAAAAAAAAAAATGTTTTTTTCGCTATGACGCGCCCCCTGCTGCTGCTGTCGGCCTCTTTCGCGTGCGAACCGCAGGATTTAGAGTACGCCCCGGCAGACGTTTTGGTTGGCAACGGGGCGAAGCAGGGGGTGTACCAGGCTGTGCTGGCGGTCGTAAGGCCGGGAGACGAGGTTATCATCCCCTCACCCTACTGGTCCAGCTACCCGGAGGTGGGTGGGAGCGTGGGTGGGAGCGTGAGTAGGGAGGGGGGGAGGGGGGGGTGTACTCGATAGGAGAGATGTACTCGATCTCATGCATGGCCGTAGTCGTATGACCATAGACCCTCGCATCCCTACAATGCCGGGACGGAGCATGTCGGGTTTTCACCGACCAGGCAGACATTGCTTGCACCAAGCGCGAAGCACCGTGAGGTTTCCGACGAGTCGCATGAAGGGTGAGCTGCATCCTGCTAAGAACCGCTTGTGAGGCGGACTTGCATATGGATGACAGCTTCAATGAGTTAGTTTAATTTCCGGTGTAGCCACTTCCAGAGGGGGGGGGGTTGTTTCCCCCATTTTTCATTTCCTTGTTCGGTGGACCACGAAAGGTACAGTAGTATCAAAGTCACGGTTTTAGAAGTATGAATATATGTGATAGAAGTACAGGAATGTCTCTTGTCGTTTTTTTTTTGTCGCTCTTTTCGGTCTTCTTTTTTTCTCGCTTCTTCTTCTTGTCCTTTCTTGCAAACTTCATGTTCGTTTCTCGTTCGTTGTTTATTCTCCCCGCTCCTTAGATTTTTAGTATTGCCTTGCCTTTTTTTTGTTTCTTCCCCCCCCCCCACCTTTCTCCACCTCCCACCTGGCGTTCCCGCTGGCCGCTTTGCTGAACCTGCTTAGAATGTCTTGATGCTTATTACTATCAATATGATGCGCTTGTTGTTATCCCCGTTGGTGTGCTCAATTACCTTTGTTGTCGGTATTCCTGTTGTTATATTGTTGTTTTCCGCCGCCGCCGCAGATCGTGAGGCTAGCTGGGGGTGTTCCAGTGATAGTGGAGACCACGGTGGAGGTGAGAGGGGTGTGGTAGAGGCGTGTTGCTCGGGAGGAGGGGGGAGGGGGGGAGGGGGTGGAGGTTTGGTTCATAGGAAGGGGGCGTGTTCATGAGGGGGGACAAGGGCGTATTTCACGGGGGGGGGGTGTTTCACGGAGTACAGCGGGGGCGTGCTAAACGGGGTGCAGCGGAGGCGTGGGTAACCGGGCGGGAGGGGGGGGGGGACGTGTTTCATTGGTTGCAGCGGAGGCGTGTTTCAAAGGGGGGTGCAGGCGTGTTTCATGGAAAGCGGAGGCGAAGGGGCGGAGGCGTGTTTCACAGAGGGGGTGGAGCGTGTTTCACGGGGTGCCGCCGAGGCGTTTTTCGCAGGGGGCGGAGGCGTGTTGCACGGGGTGCAGCGAAGACGTGTATAACGGGGGGGGCGGAGGCGTGCTCTGCACGGGGTGCAGCGGAGACGTTCATAACCGGGGAGGCGGAGGCGTGTTCACGGGGGGGGGGGGGGGGGATCTGGGAGGGGGGGGGAAGGGATGTTCTCGATATCATGCATGGCCGCAGGCGTAAGACCACATAAGTGGGAGGGGGGAGAGGTTTTGCCAACCCTTTGTGCCTCTATTCCCTTCGAGGTGGATGTTAAAAAATGTGTTACGAAAATTGCTTGGTGGGGTGGGGGACGTGGGGGGGGCGGGGGGGGGGGGGGGGGGGCGTACTCATTTGTTGCTTGCCTTCGTCATTTGACCATTGACCACGCATCCCTTTCGAGGCGGAGCACCGTGGGGGGGGGGGGGATGACACCGTGAGCCCGCGTCGTCCTGTTTCTTTTGGTCGCGGCGGGAATGTGGCAAAGCCTCCTCTGTTGCTATTTTTCTTGGCGGCTTCATTTTTTCATGTGCTTCATCTTCTATCCTCCCCCCCCCCCCCCCCCCCCCCCCCCCCCCCTCCTTCTCCCATTTAAAACCCTCTCTGGCATCACGGTGGTGGTGGTGGTGGTGGTGGTGGTGGTGGTGGTGGTGGTGGTGGGAATTAGGAGGAGTTCTTGCTAACGGCGGAAAAACTCAGGGGGGGGCTGACGGACCGAACGCGCATGCTGATCTTCTGCAACCCGAGCAACCCGACGGGGGCCGTGCACTCTAAGGTGCGCGTTGTGACTTCAACCACTGCATGGCTGCCTGGCCCGCGCGGCGTTGATCTTGAAGGGGTGAATGGCGCCTATCTATTCTGAGCAGCCCCTACAACCGATTCTGATTTTTTTATAAAGATGGACGCATGCTGCCTGCGACAGAGGTAGGTGTATGTAGAATTTTTTTGAGAAAAAATGTGTAGTTTCTGGCTGCCGGGGCTACCTTAACCCTTTTGATTGGGGCAAACTGCAGCCCCGTTTTGGGGACTAACTGCGTATAATTTGAGAGCTTCGCCCCAAAAACGGGACTGCAGTTTTTACCCTAAATAAAAATGTTTATATGAGCGAAAATATTGTTTGAAATCTCGTTTTTGTTTCTTCGGTGATTTTCGTGTAATATTGTTGGAATCTCGTTTTTTGAAAAAAATATTTATTCCCCCCCCCCCCCGTATTTCTCGTGTATATAAAGAATGCCTACGCCATGTGATTTTTTGTTTGATCGGGTCAAGGGCACTCATTTTTCTGAAGATGTCTGGTTTTTTTTTCTGGACGAGTTAGAAGGAGCAGCTCCTCAAAGTAAAAGGAAAAGGAAGGGAGCTTCAGAAAACGTTCGAAGCATCCCTGCCGCAATGTAAGGGACATTTTTTTTACATATTTATATTTCATCGAAACGATCCCTTTCCATCTCGGGGACAAAGTGATACAATTCTGGGCGTAAATAGAAAGACCTCTTGGTCTTCATATTAACGTCTAAAATGTCCTTATATTTACGCCCAGACAGTGGTATATATGTTTCAGTGTAAATACTGGTACATATAGTGGTACATGTAACCTGGTATCTATATATACTGGTCTCTTCCCTCATGACAAAGAAACTGGTGCCTACCTGGTAGTTATGTTCCAGTGTAAATGCTGGTATATATATACTGGTGCCTGTAACCTGGTATCTATATACACTGGTCACTTCCCTCACGACAAAAAAACTGGTGCCTACCTGGTAGTTATGTTCCAATGTAAATACTGGCACATATACTGGTACCTGTAACCTGGTATTTGTATACACTGGTCACTTTCCTCACAACAAAAAAACTGGTGCCTACCACTCTGGGCGTAAATATAAGGACCGCTTGCTCTTCATATTAATGTGTAAACGGTGCTCATATTTCCGCCCATGGCTTTGGGAGACCCCGAGACAACAGCGACCAAAGCAAATGACGATTTTTTCTTTGGGGTTTCCCCCACTCCACCCCACCCCCTCATTCCTCCTCCCTCACCCCACCCCCACTCCCCCTCCTTCACCCCGCCCTCTCCCCCCCCCCGCTCTCCCCTTCCTCCCTTGCTCACCCGACCCCCACCTCACCCCCTCACCGCGCTCCGTCCCACCCCCACCCCCTCCGACCCCACTCCCGCCCCCCCCCCAAAAGGAGCGCTGCGAAGAGCTTGCGGCGGTGCTGTCAGAGGAGGGGGGTAAGGGCAAGGGGGTCTGGGTGTTGGCCGACGAGATTTACGAGCGCATCACGTATGACACGCCCCACGTGGCCTTCGCAACCATGCCGGGGATGTTCGAGCGCACTATGACGGTGAGGGAAGGGTGGGGTCGGGTGGGGTAGGGTGGGGTCGGGTAGGGTAGGGTAGGGTAGGGTAGGGTAGGGTAGGGTAGGGTAGGGTAGGGTAGGGTAGGGTAGGGTAGGGTAGGGTAGGGTAGGGTAGGGTAGGGTAGGGTAGGGTAGGATAAGGTAGGGTAGGGTAGGGTAGGGCAGGGTAGGGTAGGGTAGGGTTGAGTGGGGTAGGGTAGGGTAGGGTAGGGTAGGGTAGGGTTAGGTAGGGTGGGGTAGGGTAGGGTAGGGTAGGGTAGGGTAGGTAGGGTTAGGTGGTGTGGTAGGGTAGGGTATGGAGTGGGGTGGGGTAGGGTTGGGTTAGGTAGGGTAGGGTAGGGTAGGGTAGGTTAGGTAGCGTTAGGTAGAGTCAGGTAGGGTAGGGTAGGATGGAGTGGGGTAGGGTAGGGTTGGGTGTGATAGGGTGGGGTGGGTCAGGGTACGGTGAGGGTTGGGTGTGACAGGCAGAGGTGGGGTGGGGTGGCGTAGGATGGAGTGGGATAAGGTATTGTAGGGTGGCGGGGGAGGGGGTGGGGTAGGGTGGTGCAGGGTAGGGTACGGTGGAATGGAGTGAGGTCGGGGAATGATTGGAATGGCTAGAAGGAGCACGTGGTACGATACTGGTGGAACCTCAAGGTAATAATGAAGCCAGTGGGAACTAGTTGCTTCGCGGGGCGCTTTAATCTATATCATTGCATACTATATAGAATAACCGCTTGTATAGTACCTAGTAGCGTTTCGTTTGGAGCAACCCTCCGCGTAGAGTCTTTTATCGATCCCAGCCCCTTTTAAAAAACGTAATGAGCTCCCAAATGTCAGATGTGTCTCTGCTAGGAGTAGAAACGGTGCTCCGTCTCGAAAGGGATGCATGGTCAATGGTCATATAACTAAGGCAAGCAACAAACGAGTACGCCCCTCCCCCCCTCTCCCTCTCCTTCCTCCCCCCCCCAACACGATCGCTATTCTACAGTAGATGGATGGTGACCATAGCCGGCGAAACAGGAAGGGGATAAGAGTAGCAAAACAAGTATCGTATGCAATATATGGAAACAACGTATTAATGGTGAGCGCCCAAGTGTAGGAGGGGTCTCTATTAGGAGCAGGAACGGCGCTCCGTCTCGAAAGGGATGCGCGGTCGAAGGGCTAAGGCAATCAACAAATGAGCACGCTGCCTCCTCTCTCCATCCGCCCTCCTTGTCCCCCCCCCCCCCCCCCCCCCCCCCCCCCCCGCTCCTCCCCTTCTTACCCCCCCCCCCCCCCCCCCCCCTTCCGTGGTCAATGGTCAAATGACTAAGGTAAGCAACAAATGAGTACGCCCCCTCCCCCCCCTTCCCCTCCGCCCCGCCCCCTACCTGTTCGTCTTCCCTACCCCCCCCCCCCCCCCCCCCCCCCCCCCCCCCCTGCCCCCGGCCAAACCGACCCTCGGCCGTATTGCTTTTTGTGTGTTTTTCAAACATGCCTCCTACTCATAGGTCAATGGGTTTTCTAAGTCGCACGCCATGACGGGGTACAGGCTGGGATACCTCGCGGCTTCCCCCGTCATCATTAAGGTGCAGTTTTGTTGTTCTGTTGTGCCCAGTACTGGCCATGACCCGGCCCTGTGACCATATACATATATGCTTCCCAGTGGTGTGCACGTGGGACGACTTGGTGCAGGTCTGCTCAGCAAGGATGTGACTTCCTTCCCGAGGGATCCACCGTCGCCGTCCCCGGCCTTCTTATGTTTTAGTGTGTGGCATTTTTGTTTTTGGTTTGTTCTTGTTTTTTTTTTGCTCTCTACGGTATCTACACAGTACTGTAGTTCTGGCCTTTGACCTATTTAGGACTCCAGTCCCGTTTTGGGGACAAACCACTCTAATTCCAAGTAGTTTGTCCCCCAAAACGGGACTGCTGTACTATGAGGGTTAAAAAAAAAAAATCTTGATTATTAATTGTTACTTTTCTCGTGCTAACCTCTTTCTCATGATTTCAACTATTACTGACAACCCTGACGCAATGCTTTTTTATGCGTTTTTGGCCCTTAAGGGCCCATCTTGTCGAGTACTTTGGGTTCTTTCAATATGATTTGATTTTTTTTGCTTTCTAATTTAATTTGCATCTGATTGGCCAAAGAGTGAACCACCAGAGGCAGGATTCGAAGGGGCAAAATAGAAAAAAAAATCAATTTGAGTGAAAAGTCTTTTGGGACTTTCTTTGTTCGTGTGATTTTTTTAGTTTCAATTTTGAATTTGGGAGTTGATCAGCCTTGATGTAGCGTGTTCAGGGTGGGTCAATACCCCCGGTGGAGGCTGGGGTGATTCTTGGCCGCTTCGGTGACCACGATCGATGCGATAAAACGCGAACCTCAACGACAGGCGACCGGAGCAATAGCCGCGCCCACGGCCACAGACCATAGCACATCGTACCCCGGCGGTGGCGCCTCAAAATAAATCATGGCGGCCGCAAGCCCAATTTTTCGGCTTGCTTGATAGACCAGCCATCACGAAAACCGAGCAAACGAGCAAAAAAACAGAAGGTACACTCGAGACCTCGGTAGCTGCATCACCGTTGCTGTTCCGCACGTGGCGCTTGAGGGCTCCCTCCGCCCACCCAAGACACCCTGAGAGTGATAGCTTCCTATCCTGCGCCACCAAAAAGAAAAAAAAAAAATGCTGGCGGCGGCGGGCACGCGACGCCGCGAACCTTCGCTCTCGTCTACGTTCGTCGCTGTTTGTCGGCTGGGCGTTGTGTGACGCGGTGCGTTATTCCAGGTTGTTTCGAATTCCTTTTTGTTTGACAATGAATGCGCCGTTTCCCGATAGGATACAAACACGTTTTTTTTTTTCGAAATCAAATTAAAATTCAGTGAAATTGAATTTTTATTTCCAAATAACGAAATTTAGCGTTCCCCGTTAAGATGGGCTCTTCTTGTGTACCTGGTACTGGTGCTGTTTTTTTTTTCTTCTCTTTCTTTTTTTTTGCAGGCGGCAACAATTATCCAGGGGCAGATCACGTCGTGCGCCAGCTCAATATCTCAGGCGGCGGGGTTGGCCGCCCTTCAAGTATCCGACGCTGAAATGCAGACCAGCTTCGACGTTATGCGCCAGAAGGTGAAAAGCGAGACTTGCTCTTAGAGGAGGAGAGAGAGAGAGGGAGGCGAGGATTATGCGGGGGGGGGGGGGCATGTACTCATGCCATGCATGGCCGTAATCGAATGGCCATAGACCCTCGCAGGGGGGTTGGAGGTTTGAGGAGGAGGGGAGGGGAGGGGGGGGGGGGGGGGGGGGGGGGGGGGAGAGGGTAGGAGGCTATGGGAGGGGGGGGGGGGGGGGGGGGGGGGGGGGGGGTGCGGGCGGGCGACCAAGCGTATTTTATCCTTGGGCACATTGTTGGAGAGGCAACGGGAGGCGGGGGGGGGGACTGGCGACCAAGCTCCTCTTCTCCTTGGGCACATTGTTGCACGAGGAATGTAATGCCTCTGACCGGGGCTGTGGGGTCGGGGTGGGGGGAGCACCACGCCTGGAAAGCTTGCCGCTTGCCTTACATTCTGTGCGGCAGTTGATTTTCGCTCAAGGTTTTTTTTTTTATGTGTGTTTTGTGTCCGGATGTGTCGGGAAGACGGTCCCGCGTCCGGAACTTATCCTCGTCCTCTTTCTCCTTCTCGTCTCGCCTCCCCCTGTCTACATCCCCACACCCTCCCCACTCCTACCCCACCCAACCCCCCCCCCCCCCCCCACCCCCCACCCTACCCCACTGACCCCGCCCCACCCCCCGTCACCCCATCCCCTGTCGATGCACTGAACATGAACGGGAACAGCGCGACTTCGTGGTGAAGAGGTTGGGAGAGATGCCTGGACTCACGATGGCGGTGCCCGAGGGGGCGTTCTACGTGTTCCCGGATGTTTCGACGCACTACGGCAAGACCGCGCCGGACGGGACCGTCATCGGCGGGGCGACGGACCTTTGTCTCTACCTGCTAAGGTGCGTAGTGGTGGTTGGTGAGAGATGGTGGTGGTTGGTGAGAAATGGTGGTGGTTGGTGAGAGATGGTGGTGGTAGTGGTGGTTGTGGTCGATGTTGCTTCTGCCGTTGCTGCTGTTGTTATCGCTGTTGTTGTCGCTGTTGGTCTTGGTCGTTGGCGTTGTTGGTGTTGGTGTTGGCGTTGTTGTGTTTTAGGCGACACGTGCTGCGATTTTGCGGCTTCACGACGATCTCGTTGCGCCGGCAGGTTAGTGATCTGTCTACACGATGTTCCCGGGTACTTTGCTCGTAGTTCGGGTTGCTGCTGCTGCTGCTGCTGCTGCTGCTGCCGGTAGTGTATATGAGCCCGGGTACTTTGTTCGTAGTTCGGAGCTGCTGCTATTGCTGCTGCTACTGCTGCTGCGCTGCTATTGCTGCTGCTACTGCTGCTGCTGCTGCTGCTGCTGCTGCTGCTGCTGCCGGTAGTGTATATGAGTTGGCCAGGCCGAGAGAGCACGACGCACGTAGGTGACTTTAGGTTTAGTTGCGAGGTCTTTTGAGACAATCCTACAAACCGAACGCGAAGGCGGTTTCCCTCGATTCCGTGACGACTCTGACTCCGCACGGTGCGTTTCGCGGCGTTCGGCGGTAGTAGCCGGAGAAGGCTTCGGGTACCCCAAGGGCATTCGCCAAGAACGTTCTACAGAAAATTAAGCAATACTTTTAAAAAGAATATAGTTAAAGAAGGAAATTAATTATGTTCTGACGAACTTTCAAAGGACTTAAAAACTTACCATAAAATCCGAAATAAACTCGATTTTTAGATTTATAGAATTTTCAAAATATATTTTCAGGTTTCCCCTCGTGTCCTCATTCAATACCGTGCTGGTGTCCCGCGATTGCATGATACATGTGTTCAAGTTTCCCCTTTTGTCCTCACTTGCCCGTAGCCTACAATACCGCGGCCGTGTCCCGCAAATTGCATGACGACTCTGACTCCATAGGGTCTATTCCGTGGCGCTGGTACCCGGGGAAGGGTTCGGGTACCCCAAGGGCATCAGCTAAGAATATTCCGAAAAAAAATTCAGTAAATTTCATAGAAATTTCTGAAGTATGTTCCAAAGAATTTTCCCCTACTAATGCCGCCGTGACCGTGTCCCGCGATTGCATGACGACTCTGACTCCGCAGGGCGCATTCGGTAGCTTTGGTGACTGGGGAAGGGTTCGGGCATCCCAAGGGCATCCGCCTCTCGTACGCTGCTTCGATGGAGGTCATCACGGAAGCTTTGGGAGAGGTATGGGCGATGGTGTAGCCGTTTTCTAATGGGGTGTGGCCGGTACATCCAGTACGTACTGGTTTCCTCGTAAGTCGAAGGTAGTGATTGACTGACAAACGTTGTTGGCTGCCGCCCAAGTACTGTAGACTAGAGTGGTTGGCATCCACAAGCTGTAGATGATGGTGGTTGACATATCTACAAGCTGTAGATAGCGATGGTTGATATCCGTCGACTGTAGATTGTGGAAGCGTATTTCCCGGAAAATTCCAAGCTCTCTGGCGACGAGGCCACTCCAGATGAAGGCAGGCTCGCTTTGTATTTTTCTGGCAAGGCGTTTCGCGCAGAGGACGCCGATTCCGGCTCTGGTAGACGACGTAGCGGAGGCACGAGACGGGTCGTGCGTCACCTTGGTTTCTGATGCGGGTTGGGCCTTACAGTTGGGTCAGGTCGGCGAAAATGACAACCCGATGATGAGTGGTCGACATCAACATTTCGTCTCTCCGAGTTCGAGTGGTATAAGATTATTCCCCTCCATCACATCCACTACACCACTGTTACGGGGGACCATAGTAAATAGGACCTACGGCACACACGAAAACCTATATGTTTACCTATTTTTACTAACAATATTTGGTCCTATTTACTATGGTCCCCCGTGATATCGTCTTCCCGAAACGTGGGCATGGGTCGCATCAAATGTCCCTAGTCTCAGTGTCCCCCGTGTGCAGAGCTGTGAGTTGGAATATCCAGCTAGGTAGTAGTCGCGTCCTACTGTAAAGTACCTGGTCGGTAGTGTTCTTCTCGATGATGTGGTAAACAAACACCTGTTCGGCAACAGTAGACGCTGTCTGCAGTGTTGGAGTGGGGGCGCTTGCTCTAAAACTCTCGCCGTGTATTGCAAGTGTGGTGCTTGTGGGTGGATGGGTGGGTGGGTGGGTGGGTAACCGGCGACTGCGACGGAATGGTTGACATACCCACCCGCCTCTACCGCTCTCACCCACCCGCTAGTACCGCAGCTTCCTTCGTTTGGGACAAACTATGATAGAAGGAACTAATGTAGGATGGTTTTTTTTGAAGCGGCACAAAGGGTTAACGCTCCCCCCCCCCCCCCCCCCGCTTGCCGCTTCCCCCCCTCCCCCCCCACCCCCCATGGCCGCCGCGACTTGGCTGATCACACGAACGCAGCTGGAGAAATGCCTGGCGTCGCTCAAGTAAAGAGAGAGAAAACAAAACGGCAGGCACCTGTACTTTGTAAAACCGACCGACAGGCTAACGCTTCTGGCAGGGGAGAGGGGAAAGTAGCCAGCCGGAATTGGCTGGGGGAGGGGGGGGTGTACTCGATAGGAGAGATGTACTCGATCTCATGCATGGCCGTAGTCGTATGACCATAGACCCTCCCATTCCTGCAATGCCGGGACGACCAGGCGGACATTGCTTGCACCAAGCGCGAAGCGCCTTGAGGTGTCCGGCGAGTCGCATGAAGGGTGAGCTGCATCCTACCAAGAACCGCTTGTGAGGCGGACTTGCATATGGATGACAGGTTCAATGAGTTAGGGGAGGGGGGGGGGGGGGCAAGAGGGGGAGGGAGGGACGGAGGGGAAGGGCAGGTGGAAGAGGGGCGTGGAAAGGGAGATAGGGGGAGGGGGGTGACGGAGGCGGAGGAAGTGGACGGGAGAGCGAGGGTCAAGAAGGGAGAGGGGAAAAAGACGGGTGCGGGATGGAGAGCAAGGCGAGAGGTAGAAGGGAGAGGGAGGGAGGGGTTTGCCACCGCGTCGGTGACCAGCGAGCAAGAAGCCGGGCAATCGGCTGGGTGCGTGGTCTTTTTTTTGGCAGTCAACAGTTGCTATGGACGGCGAGGCGATATCTTTTCGTTTTCTAGCACCCGTGTTTTATTGCGTTTTTCTCCCCTTTTTTTTTCCGACGGAGACGCTCGGAAAACAGCGCCGAGAAATTTTTTGTTCCGTATTTTGTTCGCTTTTCGACGAAGGCAGTGATGAAATAGCGCCGAAAAAATAGGTTCATCTCCCTGCTCTACGTATTTTAATTCCTGTTCCTCCATCTGAAATTGCCATGGTGTGTTCATGGCCGTGCACTGCTACTGGGGAGGCCGGGTCGGGTCGACATGCGCCGGTGGTGTTGTCGGCAGCTCTACCCACAGAGCATTCAAGTGCGTATACATACTTCTATGTGTACCGATCTATTTTCACGGGCCGACATGATAGCGGTTTTCGGGCTGTACTCTGTCCCGAGATAGCGGTTTTCGGGCTGTACTCTGTCCCGAGATGAGAAAGCACCGTTTGCGCTATAAATAGCTAACAATACACAAACGTTGCTTATAATTTGGGAAATACTTCTTGTAATTTGGGACAGAGTGGTATTATAACTTCAAAAATTCTACGGCTGGTGGCCATTTCGTTTTTTTTTCAGCTGCACGAAAAGTCAGTGGAGTTTGCCGTGCGCCACCCCGCAGCCCGAATGCCTCGCAAGGGTAAGGGTCGATCTTAACGAGGACTGTGTTTCAGGGGTTTTTTTTTTCAGTATTTTGGGTTTTTTTTTCTGTGTTTTCCTATACGAAAATACCGAATTTTTGGGAAAATACCGAAAAAAACTGAAAAACACTCCTCGTTAAGATCGACCCTAACCCTGTACGTATTGACCGATTTTTCGTCGTGATTACCCCGGAACCACATGGGTGCTCGCTTGGCTTTGACCCAATCGACGAGCTGCTATGATCTCCTGCGCGAGTTTTGCACATAACGCATGACTCGCACCCTAAAAGTCCAATTTTGTGATCGACTTTGCTGGGTACTCTAGAACCTTGCGCGCCTGAGGAGGATACTGTTGCAGAGATGGAGCGCCAACGAGAGCACATCCTAGACAGACAAGAACATGCGAGATAAAACACGAAAAAAAAATAGTCAATTGAAGCGAAATTGATACCGTGCTTATTTGGTCAAAGCCTAGATTGCGCCTGCCTGGGCCTTTTGCCTCGACGGGGTTCCGGGGTTTTTGCTCCGAGGAGTTTACGGAAGTGATATCGCACCGTGGGTACGGCAGACACGTGTCTAGCAGAGGGCATACAGCAGCATTTTCCTCTATATGGCTACGTGTTGATGTAGTAGCGTGTTCGGACAACGGTCAATATGGTTTTGACTGCACACAAGAGGGTTCAGCATGACTCCTGTCCTGTTTCTGCTGCTTTATCGGAGAGCTTTTTTTCCATAATTTCCATGTTTTTTTCGCGCAAATTTTTAATCTTCCAGATTTTCCTGATTTCTTTTTCCAAATAAGTGAAATTTGAACAAACACGTTTTTTTTTGCTTCTGGAAAATTTCACGAATAGTGACAGAATGCCTCCCTATATTGATACATATGTCCAATTATTTCCACACTTTGGAAATTCTGGAATAAAAGCTATCCGACAAGAAAGAACCTGATACCAGTACCGTGCTTGGTACCAGCATCGTTTTCTGGACAGATGGATGGATGGAAATCTGTCTGGGGGAATCTTACTGCTTATTCGAGAAAGTGGTTGAGGGTCGTTACTGTGTACGAGACGATTCAAAACTAGCCCTGCGTAACCTGCGCCAATCAGACCCAATTAACCATTGCTTGGAAGTGGGAGAGTTCAACATAAGGTGGCTTTTGAGGCCATCAACTCTCGCATCGCACCAGCAGGAGCGGGGTGTGACGGTCTGCGCTTTTCGCACCTCAGCGCCCGTCATCAGGCCCCAACATGGGACAAGTGAACACTTCGGCGCCGGCATCGAAGCTTTCTGGAGGAGAATAATGGTGGAAGAAATTCATGCCTTCCCTCAGGAGTTTTGGGAACTCTTTCTGCAGTCAAACCTCACGGCCCTACGGGAAAAAAATTGCCTGGTTTGTGTGGGGATGACGTAGAGGCGCCTTATCGCAGCAGGGACTGTGGAAGAGTCGAGTCCGCGTATGGAAGGGCCCGATCTCGAGATAAGGCAGTGTGGCGTTGGGATGTCGGGAGGGGTGTGGAGCATGTAGCGTTACGTGCCCGAACACACCATAAGGTAGGCAACTGGTTATATCCAGACAGACGCGTCTAACGCGTTCAATTCGGTGCTAAGGGAGCCCATGCTCGAGAAGGTGGCTTCTTGCACGCCAGCACATACCGGGTTCGTAGGCAAGTTATATGATGAGCTTCCCGCGTCAGTGTTCTTCCAGATAAGACTCGGGAGAAAAGGCTGAGCTCGAATGCTCTCTTGGCGCGCAACAAGAAGACGCCATGAAACCGGCTCCGTTCTGCCTGCCGTTGCGGCCGGTGCTTGCGAGGGTTCGGGGGAAATGCGAGTCGCGAGGGGTTGAATGAAGCCTATGCATACCTCGATGATATCACTATCACTGCCCACGAGATATCACCTAGGACTTTGGGAGCGGCGTCCTTCCTCGAGTGAGAGTTGACAAACAAGGACGTACACCTTAATCCGGGTAAGACGGACGCCTTAGCCCCTAAGGGGCATGTGCTCACGCCGCAGGATATATCCCACTGAGCAGGAGTTGGTCTCTGCATCGCGGACGAGGGAGGGATAAAGGTGGTTGGGGTACCTGTCGGCACCGATGAGTTTGCGATAGAGGGCGCCATAGGGATCATGCGAAATGGAGGGGCGGATTAACTCTCGCGGATGCTACGACGAATGCCAAGTGAACAAGTGGCCACCCTCATAGCCACCAACTCTATGATGTAGCGAACGGCGTGTGTCGAGCGGATGGTGGACCCAAAACCTGTCCCTGCCAGTTTGTCGACAGGCAGACATTGGCGCAATGTGGAAGCTCGAAAACATTCTCGAGCTTCCTGGAGCGGCGGAGGAATTGTCGTTCTTCGAGGAGGGGTGCATGTGGCTGAACGGCTTACACTGCTATACCCTACCAACGGGCGCACGCTAGCTTGTCAACGGGGGGCGGCGGGGGTCCAGAATGTCGTCGGCAGAAGCGAGAAGGATGTCCGCATAGATAGGGGGCTTGGCGGCAACGCTGCCCGTAGTCCTGACTGACCTCTCTGGCATTCTGGGGGAGGAACTACGGCGGAGGAGACTACCAGATTCAGAGCTGGTGACCAGTATTTTGGGAGGGAGTGCGGGGCCTCCGAGATGATGACGGGGTCACTGAAGAGGATATGGGCGAAGTAGTGCCGAGGGGCTGGAGGGACAGTGTATTCCGCCCTGATAAAGTAAGTGCACCCGGGAATTCGGATAGAGAGGTGCCGTCAGCGCACGGTGCTGAGACCATCAACTCTCACAAAACCCAGGAACAATTCAGAAGCAGATCAACCGGGTGTGTTACGACCGGTACGTCACGTCTCTAGACGGGCCCCCCATCCAATGCGCGCGCCCCCCGGAGGAGGTCAGCCCTTTCGGGGAGAGCGAGACCTGCGAGTGCACAAAGGCCAGGCAACGGAGCCAGTCAGAACCAGGAGTTGCCTCGTGGTTTTACGAGCGATGCCGGCGGACGCTGGACGCGTCATACCAGCTCAGGAGTTCCTGTACTCAGGGAGGTGACGTGCCCCGCCTGTGGTGCAGCGGACGCCAACACGCGACATGTGCGTTTGTGCCACCGCTCCGAGACGCCGATAAACCAACATCAGCCGTTGGTCCACGCGGCCTGCCGCTTCCTGGAGCGAACGTCCATCCGCCACCAAGTGCAAAGCGGTGCGCCCTTTAACGCCGACAGGGGCCTACGCATGGACATCGTTATCGAGAGGGGAGGCCTCCGAAACGCGTCGGCATCGGGCTTCCGATACAAAAGAAAACTCATCGACCTCGCCTACGCGGACCCCCAAGCGGGGTTCTTCTTCTGCGTGCCCGAAGAGCTGACCATGATGGATCAGCTGCTTCAACTACCGAGACACGAAAGCACAATCACTACGCCCACGTTGGACGTGTATCCTTCGACGAGCGCAACCATAAGCTTGTCGCCCATGCGGTGAAAATCTTTGGGCATCTTGGGAGGGAAGGAAGCGAATTCATCGTTCAACTGGCGACGAGAGTGGTCAGAGTAAGGGATGGGGGGGGCAATTGCCTTGAAAGGCATCTGCAAGGAACGCCTTTTACAGATAGTTTCGACGACCTCTCAGGTTGCGATTTCCCACCGATTTCATCGGTACGCAGTACGGAATCGTCAAGCGATGACTAGAGGGAGGAGGGAAAAGGGGAGGGGGCTGATGCCGATGGCATGGGGTTGGCGCATCGATGCTGAAAACGGAATTATAAGAGTTGGGCGAAAGACGGCCAGCAAAGGATTGGAGATATTCTGCCTAAATAATTGAGACAGTCTCCGAATCCAGGTGTTCAGACAAACCGAAATCAAAATTGTTCAGACACAATTCCAAAGAATACACAATCGAGGGAATTAATCGACCGGGTTTTCGATAAATAGTCTCCGAAGTCATTCGTCTAAGCAATTCCGATTATTAGAAAACACCAGACATCAATTGGTTATTACACAATTCCTTTACTTAACATACAATCTATGTAGTCAAGTGTCCGAACAAGTCTAAGTAATAGATGGTCTCCGGAATCAATTGTCTGGACAATTTCAATCGCTGATAGACAGTCTCTGTAGATTCTACGGTGTATGACGCTTACATTTATACTTTCAAAGCACGCGACCGAAGACGAAAAATATCCCACTTAGGTGAAACTGATTGCGTGCATTTTTATTCAAAGTCCACATGGATTTCGCCCTCCTGGGCTTACCCTTTCGGAGTTCCGCGGTTTCTGCTCCAAGGCGTTCAGGGGGGTTGAATCGCACCGCGGGTAAGGCATAGACACGTGCGTGTTGCGTGTTTTCTCAACGGCTGTTCTTGATGACGTGTACTCTGATAACGGTCAGAAAGTTTCGTGATGCGAAGGTTCTGCCAAACTCTTCTTGTCCTGTGGCTGCTCTTGGTTACCATACTTTTTCCCAGCATCGAGTCTAGCGCAGGTATACGTATGGATCGAAGTCTGCCTCGATCATGTTGTTTTAGTGCGAGGCATGTCCCTTCATACGGATCGAAGTCTGCCTCGATCATGATGTCCGATTTTTTTTAGTGCGAGGCATGTCCCTTCATCATAGGGGGACACGTTTGGGCCCATCCGCATTTCTGACTGATGGGGCTCCTCATCTGACAAAGTGCAGTGTGACTATAACGTTAGTTGCAATCCCTTTTGTGTGTCGCGTTATTTGCGGTCCCATGTTTGATATTGGTGTTTCACGATGTTTGCAGTACCAGTTTTTTTTTTCGCGTGTTTTGCTATCCCAATAAGATTGTGCTTCATGTCATCATGTCTAGCCGATGGGATGCATGCCTAGCCGACGGGATTGCTCATCGTTTTGTGGGTAAGGCATGGAGCTCGTGATAGGAAACCCTCAACACGGGGGACCATAGATAATAGGACCTAATATTGTTAGTAACCATAAGTAAATATATAGTTTTTTGTGTGTGTACCGTAGGTCCTATTTACTATCGTCCCCCGTAACAGACAATGATTCCACACATCGACAGACAGATCACGATCTAGATCATCTAGATCCTACACTGTAACCTGCCGTTCTGATATGTTGTGCAGCCTAGGGTCTAAATAGTACAGATCCAACCCAGGCAGCATGTTCTAGTTCGCGCGGATTACACGGTTCCCACCCGGCAACCTGAGCTAGACCATACCAGGCACAGATAAGGAAATCGCGTGGTTTACATGCTGTAGGGTCTTCTTTTAACGAAAACTCCAGACGGGTGTCTAATGCAAAACTGCCCGCCCCCCTCCAATTCATAACCTAACAACCTACTACAGTACTAAACTGTATGCTTTTTTTCTAGCAGATCATCAGTCACAACAGGTAAACTGTCGGCCCGACATTGTGTAGCCTAAGAATAAGCACTATCCACGCCAGACATACGCATTTGCTTCCAAAAACAGGAAGGAAAAAAATAGGGACGAAACAATAGGACGCCCAATACTCGTGTTGCACCATATCATGTTAAGGTTTTAGTCCGTTGGGCTAAAGGTAAAAGGTTAACCAATCACCTACCCAATCTAAGCCTCATAACACTCCCCCCCCCAAAGGACCGGATATACGGGTCGACGCGTGACACCAACACGCGGTTCCAATTTCTGGGGATCCAGAAGTATTTTTTCAGATTCTTGACATGAGGAAATTCACTTTTCTTTAAAAAACGATTTTATGGTGGACGTGAGATCCGAACTCACCACCAACGACCCATGTTCTGCCGTCGTCGCGATCTGTTAAGATCTTAGTCCGTTGGGCTAAAGGTAAAAGGTTAACCAATCGCCTACCCAATCTAAGCCTCATAAAAATCAGGTATTATAGCTTACCACTTGTTCGAGAAAAAGATTGACCGGCACTGTGGACGAGACGAACAGAACTAACCTTATAACTCTATATCCTCAACCCTAGGCCAATCAGAGCAACCCTATAACCCTGTGACCCCAAGCCAATCAGGCGCATACCGTCACGAGTAAGTAGTAGGCGTATATACCGATCTGAATGGTTATTGTCGGCAGTAGTAGTACCCTTCCGGCGGGTGTGCGTGTCAAAAATCCGGGTTTGCTACATTGTTCGGTGCGTGTCTCCACAACAACAGCAGTGTAGCAAACCCCACGAGGCGTCGACAATCTCTTTCAATTCGGTACACCTATTGGTCTCGCGTGATACGTTGTTTGTTCAATAATAATACTCGTAATGTCTCCGCCAGGATTTTTTTTATTCCCACGTTGTGCGAACTACTACTCGTACTATATACCTGATATACCACAGGTACAAGAAGAAGAGCAGCAGTATAAGCACTCCTTTAATCGCCATACATAGTACCAGGTACCAGAGTACTGTAGATATATAGTTCCGGCATATTATCGGTTCTTTGGGTTTTTCTCTTTGTATTTGCCTGTTGACTCTGCATTACATCCCGGGGACTGGTAGTAGTGTGTCTTTGATTTAGAGTGCAGGCGATCCGGAAATAAAACCTCACTTGGTTGACTTAAAAAAAAAAAAAATGTTGGTCGACGGCTGTTTTGTTTTAGGGTTGTTCTTGGTCATAGATCACCTGGCATCTTGCACTCTCCTCCCTCTCCGAAAATTAAAAATTGACCCATTCAAATTACCGAATGATCTGGTTTCATAAGCCCATAATAATGCTTGTGAACATCGGTGTAACGGTCGACGTGCCCGAGTGGTTAAGGGGATGGATTCGAAACCCATTGTGATTTCACGCGCAGGTTCGAGTCCTGCCGTCGACGATCTTTTGCTTTTTTAGCTTTTTTTTTTTTTTTCGTTTTGTTTTTTTCCCGCATTCCCACATTCATTCCTCATCCTGAGAAAATAGAACTAAGACATCAACCTGCCTACAGCAGTAGTACTGCTGTGCCTTTCTTGGCGAGTATTTTCTTTCGTCCTCTGTTTATAGTGTGTGATAGACCCTGCACACCAGATGCAAACTGGACCAGCCAACTCATCGCACATACCAGGTATATACAGATGCGATGGCAACGGAGGTCGCAAAATCAACATCACCATCATCAGGGTGTAACGGTCGACGTGCCCGAGGATGGATCCGAAACCCATTCATTGTGATTTCACGCGCAGGTTCGAGTCCTCCTGCCGTCGACGATCCTTTTTCTTTGAAACGAGTTCATCCTCGTGACATGGACTACAGAAGTACATACACAACACGCAGCAACGACAACAACATCATCACGACGACCATACATGGAGTACTCGTAAATGTACGATCACTTTTTTCTCATTTCCTGTCACACAGCCGTTCGTTCCTATCTATAATATATCTATCTCCAGGTGAACCCTCTCTGCTTCTTCTGTGAACGCAAACTCGTATGTAGCTCTTCATGATACAGCAACAACTGGCAGTAGTACGTCTGTTGCAGATGCACGAGAACCCATGATTAGGACAGCAGTGGGGATCATTAGCTGTCTGGCTCTGTAACTGCTGCTCGCTGGTTGGTCGTAACTATATACTGCTGTGCTGCTGGTCGGTCGTGTTTGCCGAAAGTCAAGAACAAACAACGTAAGTGAAAATAAAATAATGCCTATTCCACGACTAACACAAAAAAACGCAACCGAAGTACATTGAAACCCGCAACTTTTCACCCTCTCTCTTTTTCAAAGCCTTCTGTCATAGAACAGCTACGAAAGCAAGCTGTGGGTGGGCCACATAGGTCGCCCGCTGTCGCAATCATGGTGCAGACAAGGAAATACTGAATGAAGCGGCGCTGGCGTCCGGGGTAGAGACGCTACGGTCAGGGCTGGCGAGCTTTGACTCGTCGACTCGACAGATGAAATCGATCTTTGGCGACTTCGAGGGCCGTCTGGGCAAGCTGGAAGGCGAGATGCTGCCAATGAAGGAGATCAGCGCGAAGCTGACCACCTCGAGACGCAACATTATCAGCGCCATTGGCAAGGTGATGCTCGCGGTGTGCCGGTGCGGGCTGTAGAGATGACAAGAGTGGTTGAAATGCCGTTCGTGCAGTAATAAGGCTGGGGTTGCAATACTGTGTTTTTTCGAGTACGAGGTGTTTGATACGTTTTGGACCATGTCCCATGTCTACAAGTACCCCGGGGAAAGCAGTCTTTGTCTTACGGATTCAGAGAGAAGTACCAAACTTGTGATCGACTTGACTCGGCAGCAGTACTACAGTAGTACGGCTGCTGCTGCTACTGCTTCTGCTACAGCAGTACTACAGCAGTACGACTGCTGCTGCTACTGCTTCTGCTACAGCAGTACTACAGCAGTGCAGCAGTAGCACCTGCGTCGCGTTATTCCTTGCTTGTGTGCCTGCGACCCCCGCAGTCAGAAGCGACTTCGAATGCGGTATTTTCGTCGCTTCTCTACTGGCTGTTTATGGATGAAGCTGAAATCGGAAAGACTCCGCTTTGGGACGCCCTGTTGATGGGAGAGTGTTCGGGTCGAGTTGGTTCTGGCCCCAGGTGCAAGATGGCAATAGCTTACATACCTCGTGTAGCGTGCAGAGGAGTTGCTCTTAGACGCGGATCCCAGTGATATTTCTTCGAGTTTGGCTGACCCGCTCCGCTTCCTGGCGATTGCATTCAATCAATAATCCACGGAGTGAAGCCATCCTTGACGAGCACAGGGGGGTTGTCGGCTAGGCAGGAAGCGGCCCCGACCCGTTCCCCGCCGCCCCTCCTGTGGAGTTTGGTGATGAGTACAGCAGTATGGGCCCGCCAACAAGAAACACCTAGTTTGGGCAAGCCTGAGATTCTTACGAGTGCTGGGGCTCCATCTTCAAACAAGTTTGAGCATAGGCTATTATGTTGGATTTAGTGTAGAGTTCACCACTGCGCCATTTTTCTTAGCCCAATTTTCTTAGCGTTCTCCGAAAAGTGAGCATTCTGTTCTTATTGGGCACTTTCTTATTGGCGGGCCTATACTGCTGTAACGAGCTGTGGTATATGATACGCGTACTCTTATTAATGGTGCATTCGATTCGCGATCAATCGTAGAACTCTAACTCTACTGCTCTCCATGTGCAGTGTGTACACAGCAGTATTAAATGGACAGCAGTTGTAGAGTCCACCTCTTAATCCAGCTGCAGTTTGTACTGGATACTCGAACAATAACTATTACTGCTGTAATACAAACCAGGTATAACATATGTATGTACGTACACAGTCGTTCTACTAACTATTAATACTATACGTACAGATAGTACCTAGTACTGCTGTACTGCTGTACTGCTTATTGTTGGTCGTCTCCGTGCATTTTGTCATGAACAAACTCTCACGAAAATAAAAATGATAAGTTGAGCGGCGTATCTTGTATCGTTTCAACATGTAAGTTTACTTGCCGTCGAGTTTCCCATCAGACATTTGACGAACGACCAGCTGACCTACTCCGCTTCCTGGCTCCTGGCGATTCCATTCAATCAATAATACACGGAGTCTGAGAGACCATCCTTGACACGTACACGGGCTTTGCCAGCTGGACGGGGCGCGGGTCGGGGCTGCGCCCCCGACCCGCTCCCCGCGGCCTCTCCTCTCCTGTGAATTCCTGAGCGTGCGCTCGTTTGTCCCGAATGACAAAGGGCAAGGTACACGACAGCAGCGGCTGAGCCCCGAGCGTGTGCTCGCTCCTCGTGAATAACTGGCAAGGTACACCAGCAGCAGGGCGAGGCTGGAGCACATGGTTTGTTCGGGATGAGGGTTTATCGTCTCTTGAGCTACTGCTGTTGCTTGCAAACGAAAGCAAGAGCTGACCCGTGCTTGTTGCTGCTACTATCTGCGGTGTACCTCACCAGTTATTCACGACGACCGAACACACGCTCGGGCCTCGCAGCCGCTGCTGCTTTTGTACGTAACCCCTTATTCGGGACGATCGAACACACACTCGTTCCTCGTAGCTGCAAACTCGGGTCAGCTCGTTGTATTCGAGGCGAGAAAAAAAAAGCTCAACATACGTGAAATCCTAATCCGGACCAAATCATGCCCTGGAGCCTCGCCCTGCTGCTGCTGTACCTTGCCGGTTGTTTGCGACGACCGGACAAAACGCTCGGGCCTCGCCGTCGCCGCTGCTGTGAGCTTCGTATCGGTCGCGATAGATGAAAAGAGAGGGCTATCAATAGCGGAGAGGCAGCTACGTAGGCAGTTGTGAGCACACCGTCGACGTAGACGGACAATATGTAACACCTAAAGAGACCGATGCCTGCAGACAGCCCAAGAAAATACCGCAGATGAAACGTTGCGTTTGTGCGTGACTGCTTGTATTAATAGCGACAAATTATTCAAGTGCCGGTTGATCGGAAAGAGGCAACTTCTATATACGAGATCAACTATCGAATTTGATGGTTGAGTGGCGACGGATCCATTTGTAGGTTCAAGTTGGATTTAGTAGTACGTTTTAGGGAGGGAGATTGCCGGAAAAAAATCGATGGAATATTATACTAGCCTTCAAAACATTTGTTGAAAAGCAGGGATTTTCGGGGTTGGAAGTTAATTGTCGTGACAGACCACAATAATGACGTCACCGGGCATGGACCAAAAGTTGTTCCGCACGCGTATGTGCGCCGTCGATTTTGTACATCGGAGTACCCCTGTCAATGGACTGAAAGCGCAAAGACTCCGCTGGCCTGTCCGGTTGACCCCTACTCGACCCTTGATGCTCTGCCAGGAAAACCACCGGACCACATGCATAACGGGGGGGGGGGGGGGGGGGGGGGGGGGGGGGGGTACTCATTTGTTGCTTGCCTTATATAGTCGTTTGACCATTGACCACGCATCCCTTTCGAGAAGGAGCACCGTTCCAACTCCTAATAGAGATACCTCCAACAATTGGGCGATCATTGCGTTGTTTCCATATGTTACGTAGAAACTTTTTGCTAATCTTATCCCCTTCCTGTCATGCATAACGGGGGGGGCATATGTAGTAAGAATCAGAACCCACGACGGACCCGAAAGCAATGTACCTACCCCCCCCCCATCCCCTATGCTTTCACGCCACATTCGGTTCTGATTTCTATTAATGTGTTCCGCTGTAATATTACACGAGGGACCGTAGTAAATAGGACCGAATATTGCTAGTAAAAATAGCGAAATATAAAGGTTTTGTGTGTACCGTAGGTCCTATTTAATATGGTCCCCCGTAATAGTTGCATCTTGGAAGCACTGATTAACCATTTTGGTATCTACCTTTAATTCCAAGTGATATTTCCCCAATTGTTCCACAAACGGGACTGCGGTCCTAAAAGAGTTTTTGAAGTGACTCGAGAACACGCGTGCCCGACGTATAATGTAGCGCTATTAAGTACCAGGTATGTAGACGAACAACTCAACGAACTCAATTAACGTATTTTGGCGCTCAGCTGGAGAGCATCAACGAGTGCTTCCTGCTGGAGAAGGAGCTGCGGGGCGTGGTGCAGAAGGGCATGCGCGGGAACGTGGGCGCGGTGGAGTACCTCGAGGAGGTGAGAGGGTACAGCAGACGGTCGGCAACCCAGCGGTCACAACCCCCCCCCCCCCCCCCCCCCCCCCCCCACCAAAATGTTTTACGGCATATGGCGAGTTCGGTCTGAGCGAAAAGAGTCATAATGATTTGTAGACCATGCCTACAAACTACACACCCCGCAGTAGACGCGATCGGAGCATCACACCCATCGGTTGCAAAAATACGAATCTCGAGGAAAACTTCGAACTCACACGTGATGTTTCCCCCCTCCCCCCAAAAAAAAAATATATATATAGGAGACCTAGACGTGTCGTTTCGAGCGGGCCAAGGCTTATTTCGGCTTAGTAGAGAGAGGATGGGTAGAGCGGTCAGTTCGAAGTACATTGTACCAAATGTGATATTTTTAGTATAGGTGGCCGGTCTTTTTTGGGCACGTGAAGGCCTCTTTCGGCCTCAATACGAATATTTGTCTGGTCGGAAATATTTAAGATATTTTTGGAGGATATTGTGGCCATCGAAAGGTACCTCATATTTTCGATCAGACAGGTACTGGTTTTGATGTAGACGGGTGGTCAGTCAAGGAGACCAATCCGCATTTTCGATCAGACTCGATCAGACAGGTACTGGTTTTGATGTAGACGGGCGATCAGTCAAGGGGACCAAACCGTATTTTCGATCAGACAGACACTGGTTTTAGTGCAGGCGGGCGGTCAGTCAAGGGGGTCAAACGGCGGTCTCCTGTGAAAAGAGCGTGCGCGGGATATCATATCGAAAGGCTTCGATCTATCGAAATATCGAACTTTCGATATATCGAACGTGTTTTGCCCTCCCCACCCCCTGGCATCCGCGTTGTTCTTTTTGCAGACACTGAACGAAAGCTTCGAGGTATCACATATCCGAATCGTAGATATCGATTCCGGTTTTTGTTGGTCGGTATCGCATCGAACTCAAGTCTGGTTAGATATATATATATGTATGTATCCAACACTATTAATAGTAGGCGCGGTCGATATCCTCCAGGAAGTGAATAGAGGGTGTACTTAAGTATACCTTCAGCAAAACCACGCAAAGACGGATTTTATTTTTTTCCGAGCCGATTTTCTACGAAACAAGGGGGGGGGGGGGGGGGGGGGGGGGGGGGGGGGGGGGGGCAATCCAGTATGGAGACACCTCGCTCGGCGTTTTTTTCACCCTCGCCCTTTTTTTGAGAGAAAAAACAACTCGGAAATTCGTCTGCGGTCCTTTTATTTTTGCGATATACGTTTCAGTACCCAGTCAGTAGCGAAATAAGCTAGTGTAGGAGACCCAAGTACCGAAATATGTTATTACGGGAGTCCATAGTTAACAGGACCTATGGTGTACATTAAAAACCTATATATTTGCCTATTTTTACTAACAAAATTTGGTCCCGTTAACTATGGACCCCCGTAATAGTTACATAAGGAGACTGGGTTTTTTGGGCGCGTTAAAACCGACATAAGCTAGTATAGGAGACCCCAGTACCGAAATATGCTATTAAATAGTTGTGTAAGGAGGCTGGATTTTTTTGGGTGCGTTAAAAACCCATGCGGAAATATTTATCGAGGTACGTACGAGAAAACGAGAGATAATTTATGTCTTTTTTTGCACGTACGGAAGGAGTAGGCCAATCGATCACCGTCAACGCAGGGTACCGTTTGCACCTACCTGCAGAGCCTCGAGCACCTCGGGGTCATGCCGTCTTGCAGTTACATAGCTGACTGGCCCGTGAGCGTCGCAACGTACCCAGCGGGGCAGAGCCAGCGCTATACAGGTCCGAGGTGTGCTTCAGACCACATCAGTACTACTGCTGTAGTATTGGTGTAGGGGGGCGCGGTCAGTGAACGGGTCAAGCCGAGATCTCCCATGATATTTGGCATTTTTCGTTGAGTTGTTTAGTAGTGCCCCACCTCCACCGACTTGACCCAGCTCAGAATTTTTTTTTGTCGATAGTGCAAACGAACTCCTCGTTCGTTTTTTGTTCTGAGAGGCTTTCCCATGCGATCAGGGTTTTGGGTGTTAAGTGTCGGATATCGTATCGAAAAGCTTCAGTATGTCGAAATATCGTACTTTCGATGTATCGTATCGAACGTGTTTTGGACCTCCATCCCCTGGCATGCCCCGTGTTTTTCATGCAGATACCTGTAGTTGAACGAAAAGCTTCAATCTATCGAACATCGAGATGGTACGTATCGAGCAGTTTTTGTTTTGCTTATCAGCGCCGTACATGTATCGAAGTCGGTTCGAAACGTTCGATATCCCAAAAACTACCGTTATGGAGTAAGCGTCGAGCTCGCACACGAGGGGTGCGATCGTTTTTTTTTTGGCGCTCGTTTTCTTCCAAACATCGGCGAAAAAAAAAAAAAGGTGTGCCAATACGTACCGAACAATGAGCCCCACTTATTACGGGGGTCCATAGTTAATGGGACCAAATTTTGTTAGTAAAAATAGGTAAATATATAGTTTTTTATGTATACCATAGGTCCTATTAACTATGTACCCCCGTAATAGAAACTGCTTGTTCCGTTTTGGGGACAAACCAGTCTAGGTCCAAGTGTTTTGCACCCAAAACGGAGGGCCATAGAAAAGAGCACCCACGGTGCACACAAAAACCTATAGATTTCCCTATTTTTGCTATTACGGTGATACATAGTTAATAGGACCTACGGTACACACAAAACCCTATATATTTCCTATTTTTGCTAACAATATTTGGTCCTGTTAACTATGGACCCCCGGAATAACAAAATTTGTCCCACTCACTATGGTCCCCCCGTAATAAATGGGTTATAAGGTGTTTTCGAAAAAAATCCGGTCGAAAGTGAGCCTTCTGAAATATGTAAATGTTAGGCTTTTAGCACTCTTACCGTTGTTTACAGTAGAGAAAATAACGAGCGCGGAAAATCGACCGCACCCCCTGTGTGTGAACTCAACGCTTCTTAGGGTTAGGGCTTGGAATCGAGAACGTTTTTGTGAAATATGTCGAAGCTGGGCCGAATCGTTAAACACGGCTCCCCCGCCCCGGCAACTACCCGGAGGTGTACTACTCGTTTCGTTTTTTTTCTACCAGGCATCACGTATCACGTCCGGTCGTATTTTTTCTTAATTTTTTGTTTGTGTCCGTCTCGTCACAAGGTCACACCCTCCTCCCTACTCCTATTACGGGGGAGCATAGTTAATAGGACCTACGGTACACACAAAAACCTATATATTTCTCTATTTTTACGAACACTATTTGGTCCTATTTACTATGGTCCCCCGTAATAGTAGGATACGTTGTATGCAACACTGCTGCAATGCCTCCTGTACGGTGTAACTGTACAGTAGTCATCAGGGAGGTAGACCCGCCAATCCTCGTCATGCGATGACTAAAGAAACAAAAACGCCCCCCCCCCCCTCCCCCCCCCCGCCCCGCCGTTTGTTCCGGTTCGGCTCCAATTTTCCGGTTCGCTTCCTGTTACGGTTCGCCGCTCCGTTGTTGCGGTTGGCAGATGCGGCGGATTAACGACGCCGTGGTTTACTTCCGGAAGTGGCCCAGCCTGAAATCGCAAAAGGAAGCCATACGGGGTCTGGAAGACCTGTCTACCTTGGCTGCTAAGGAGTGCATCGATGAGTTCAACCGCCTCATGCGGACGGTCGGACCCGCGGTCCAGTTCCAGGTGTTTATAAGAGGAAGGAAGCGTTGGGACAAGAGGGGTGGGAGGGGGGAAGGGGGGGACGGGGCGGCGTGCTCATTTGTTGTTTGTCTTCAGTCATTTGACCGTTGACCACGCATCCCTTTCGAGATGGAGCACTGTTCCTACTCCTAATAGAGGCACCTCCCACAGTTGGGGCGCGCAGTACGTTGTTTCCTTATATTACATGGAAACTGTTTTATAGTATTATCCCCTTCTTGTTTCACCGCCTGAGGGCCTGTGGGTGGGAGGCGGGGGGGGGGGGGGGGTGTACTCAATGTCATGCACAGCCGTAATCGTAAGACCATAGATCCTCGCATCCCTACAATGTCGGAGACGGAGCACGTCGGGTTTTCACCGACCAGGCAGACATAGCTTGCACCAAGCGCGAAGCATAACGTGAGGTGTTCGGCGAGTGGCATGAAGGGTGAGCTGCATCCTACTAAGAAACGCTCGTGAGGCGGGCTTGCACATGGATGATAGGGGGGAGGGGGTTAGTCAAGCTGAAGGGCCTCCACAAGGTCAAGCACAGCTTTGGCTCCATCGAAGTGACTGTACATCAAATGTACGCGTACGGATCTCGACGTCCATTCGCTGTTAGGCGAGGCTGCCCCCCCCCCTCTGCTTCGTCGCCGAAGGTCTGGACGATTCCAGTATATA
>JASSKH010000012.1:5823954-6049697 GCA_031763025.1 Macrocystis pyrifera
CGGATTTGCATTTTCTTGCCTTTAGTATCCCCCCCCCCCCCCCCTCCCTGTCTGGGTCTCGAAAGTGGGTAGTTGCGTGTCGGGACTTTTTTTTCGTGGACCCCTGACCTTACCATTAAAAGTAATGTTCTTCACTGCTTCGTTTTTTTGTTGTTTCTGCTTTTGGCGGTGGGGGGGGGGTGGGCGGTTGGCAGGGCCACGCGGTGCTAAAAGACGGGGACATCCCGGCGGACGTCGTGGTCTCCTTGCTTGAGATGTCGGACGCTCTGCACAAGGGGTCCTACTCGCTTCAGGTCGGTTTTGTATATGGCACGGTAGCAGTACCGTAATGGTATGGTAACAACAGTAGCGATATGGTACATGCTGTAACTATACGGTAACGGTACTGTATATTTACGGTAACTATACGGTAACGGTACGGTAACGATACGGCAACGGTACGGTAATGATACGGTAACGGTACGGAAACTATACGGTAACGGTACGGTAATGATACGGCAACGGTACGGTAACGGTACGGTAACGGTACGGTAACGATACGGTAACGGTACGGTAACGGTACTGTAACGGTACTGTAACGGTACGGTAATCTTACGGTAACGGTACGGTAACTATACGGTAACGGTGTACAAGGTATAGGGTAACGTACCGGTATGGTACGGTGTGGTGCCGGTGTGGTACGTAACGATGCGGTAACGGCAACGGTTCCGTGCGATATGGTGTGGTAACGATACGGTAACGCGGGAACGGTATGACGCCGCACGATACGGCAGTACGGTAGCGGTGTGATATATACCGTGCGATATACAGCAGTAGTACGGTAATGGTATAGTACCGTACGATATGGTAACGCGATAACGGTAGGATGGCGTATGATGTCATGCCGTGACGTGACGTCGTGACATGCGCTGACTCTACAGCAGCGTTTCATGTCTGCTTCTTTACATATTTATATGTTTGCGTGCTTGTTTGCATATTTGTTTACTCATGTTGTTGCTGACTTGTTTTCGTTTGTTTTCCTGCTGGCGGCGAGGGCAGGACATTCTGAAGGTCGGCTACACGTCGAGCTCGAACTCTACCAAGGGCGACAAACATGGCCACCAGAGGAGACCGAGCAAAAGTGAGACTCGTCTTGCGCTTGTACTGACTCATCGCTCCCCCCCCCCCCCCCCCTAACCCCGCCCCAATAACTACTTGGTATGATGCTAACCCCTTTGAAATCCGGGTAGGCAACTGAACAAATGGTACTACAAGGGTACACGAAGAAAAAAAAAAAGGTAACGCCACTTTTTTTTTTGTGAGTCCCAGACAGGGAGGGGAACACTATTAATAGAATCAGGTAAAACAAAATTGAAAAAACAACACGTTTTGTTTCGTTTCTGACAAAAAACATCCCCAACCCGCTACGAAGTTTGTTTTCAATTCCGACATGTGGTGACGAACGACTGCGGCTCCCTTTTCTCTTTTCTTTCGGTTTCCGTGTACCTCCGGGCACCACGTTTTTGTACATATTTTTTTCTTTGCTCTTCCGGCGGGAGGGTTAAAAATCAAGCTGAACCCTTACGCCACTGCAGAGGTGATGCCGACGACTGATTCCCAAGCAACTTTGTCCCGAAAGCGAAGGGTGCAAGCAACTTCTCGAGAGGTTGAGCTCTCCTAATTTCCACGTCTACGTACGTATAAAGTACGTGCCGGTTGTCAAAATGACAGACTGATGCGGTCTTAAGAGCCGTCCTCTGGTCTACGGTGACAGCGCACCAGCACACAGAGGGTTGAGTTCATTCGTTACGAGGGTGCGATCGTTATTTCAGCGCTTTTTTGTTTCCTCGACAACGGTAAAGGCGCTATTACGGGGGACCATAGTAAATAGGACCAAATTTGTTAGTAGATATAGGTAAATATGTAGGTTTTTATGTATGCCGTAGGTCCTATTATCTATGGATCCCCGTAATAAAAGTCGAACATTATTTTTTCGGAAGACTCTCGACCAGATTTTTTTTCCGAAAACGCCTTCCTTCTTCGGTATAGGCAAAACCTTAACCTTCCCGTTCTGAGAAAAAACGAGCGCTGAAAATACGATCGCACCCCCCCTGTGCGAGATCAGCGCTCTTGGCGGTAATGCGATCATAGCTTATCCATCACCTAGAGTGTCACGTCGTGCAACTTGAACTGCTTGCGTTGAAGTTCGGCTACTCTTTTATATGTTAACATGATGTACAACCCCAGAGCTGCTCCCGAGATTCTTGCTTTTGCTTCGCGTCACCGACGCTGTAGCCATCGTCACTTTCTTTGGTTTCGACGCCTTTCCCCTCCTACGAACTAACGAAGCGGTTGGTTATAATCCGTTCACCATTTACTGGCTGTATACTGTATAGTCCCAACCTCTCCAATATTAAAACCGCTCTTTGAAGATTTTGACGGCTCTACATTTACGGCTCGTTGAAACGGCGTATTGAAACGACTCTTTTTTCTTCTTATTTTTTTGCACGTTCGAAACGGCCAAAAAATAAAAATAAAAACAGCGCAATCCGGTCGAGGAAGGAACAACAAGGCCACGGACGCCTTGGTCGCCGTTCAGCGAAGACTTAGCCAGGTAGGTCGGCTGGAGCAAGCAAGTGACCAGACGGACAAAACGGTAACGGGCTTGCAGTAATCGTGGTTCGCGATTTTTTGGTTTTGTGTATTTTCGCTTCCACTAATGGTGTCGTGCTGGTATCGTCGACCCCCCCCCCCCCCCCCCCCCCCCCCCCCCCCCCCCCCCCCCCGCCGCCTGCCGAAGTGTTTCTCTGCAATTTATGTGGGGAAAATTCAGTGATATGTAGTGTATTACCACAAATGGAAATGGAAACCTTTTGGTTGTAACCGGACATGAGCATGTGTAGAAACGACTCGCCGAAACCGGAACCTTGAGAACTTGCGAGGCGATAAAGTAGGGAACATATGCCTGTCCTCCCCCCCCCTGCCAAAATCTGGCGAAATACGGAATTTACTCTGCGATACGACACCTGTCTGTAAGCGTCCATAGTATTTATACACAGTGTTGGTAGTAGCTGCAGCTGAGACGGTTGGGAATGATTTACTTTGACAGGCTTATCCTGTGAGAGCATGGCAGTAGTAGTATTACGGGGGTCCCTAGTTAATAGGACCTATGGTATACATAAAAACCTATACATTTAACTATTTTTACTAACAAAATTTGGTCCCGTTAACTATGGACCCCCGTAGTAGTAGTTGACGGTCCTTTTCTTTTCAGCTGTGCGTTGCCATCGCTTCCCGCGCTGCGAGTGCACGCTATGAATAGCTGCTTGCAGCTGCTGCTGCGCTGCCGCACCAAACGAAAATACAAGGGTTTCCAATAAATACACGGAAGCTTTTTCTGTACGAGGTCGCTTGCCACGTTTTAATAACCGCAACAAAACCTCGTGTGATTCTAGAAACCGCCGAAAAACCGCACACCGGTTATACACACCCCTGGAAAAATGCAATGAGTGCCCAAATGCTGGAGGTGTCTCTATTAGGAGTAGGAACGGTGCTCCGTCTCGAAAGGGATGCGTGGTCAATGGTCAACCGACTAAGCCAAGCAACGAATGAGTACGCCCCCGCCCGCCCCGCCGAAATCCTCCTCACAAATGGTTCTTGGTAGGATGCGGCTTAGTTTTCGTGCGGCTCGCCGAACACCTCACGTTTCGCTTCGCGCTTGGTGCGAGCAATGTCTGCCCGGTCGGCGAAAACCCGACGTGCTCCGTCCCGGCACCGGAGGGATGCGAGGGTCTATTCTATATAGTCAAATGACTACGGCCATGCACGACGACGAAGACAGTAGTGGTGGTCCCTCCATAGTGCCGGTATGATATGCGCCAGCCAATAACAATACGGGCACTGTAGCGGCTACCGGCACTACTCCACAATGTACCTCAGGTTGAGTGGTATTTTTCACCCTTTATCTGGTCTGGTGTGTTTTGTGCCCCGAGACTGCTAAGGCCACCCCAAAGGGGGTACAGCAATACGTACCTTGTTTTTCGTTTGGCGCGCCGTGTAGATTAGGAAAACGTACGGGGATATGCCTGATTTTTTTTGTGGGTCCGTCGTGGGTTGTGATTCTTATTACATATGCCCACCCCGTAGTAGTATTCTTACTTCATATGCCCACCCCGTAGTAGTATTCTTACTACATATGCCCACCCCGTAGTAGTTGTCTTGCCCGCTGCTTTTCTTGACCCTTTTAGGACACACTGCAGTTCCGTTTTGGGGACAGACCACTCGAATTCTAAGCAAATTGTCCGCGAAACGGGACTGACAGCAGTCCGAAAAGGGTTGTTAACTCACCTGCTTTTTTCCGAGTATATAGTCTTGTATGACGCTATGCCAGGAAAAAAAAAACATTCCACCCCCCCCCCCCCCCCCGAAAAAAAAAAAATGTGTACCCGTCGTATCTGTATCACGTGTGTAGAATACAGAGTACAGACCAGAGGGCTCCCAACCTGAGACTCTTTTTGTGATGACGTCCCGTTGTGCTTTCCAGGCTTGTCTCCAGACGATAGCCGACCTGGCCGATGCTGTGTCGAGAGACCCGAGGCAGAGGAGGCACGTGCCCGATAACGGGGCCGTGCACCCCCTGGCTTCCAACGTCCTGAGGGGCGTGAAGCGCATCATGCGCTTCCGGAGGGGCTACGAGGAGCTGGCCCAGGGGGCGCAGATGCCGTGGGACACGCAGGAGGTGAAGAGGGGGTTCGTTCGCGCGTCTGGCAGATCGGATAGATAGATCATTGTACAGATCATTTGCAGGGGACTCGCCGGAGGTGAGAAGGGATTAGTACGTCTGACGTATCAAGATATATAAGATCACTCTACAGATCATTCTACTTATCATTTTGCACGGGACTCGTTGGAGGTGGGAAGGGGTTCACACGTCTGGATAGATCGGATAGTTAAATCACTGTACATCATCATCCCACAGATAATTTTCACGGGACTCGCCGGAGGCGGGAAGGGATTGGCCTATTTTTATCACTGCAGACGTGAGTCTGCTCTACGAGTTCCAGGTAGTTCTCCCCCAAAAGGCGGATGCATTTGCCTTCGTGCGGGTTAAGGTTGGTTGCCGTATGTTGGTTGGTTGGTTGGTTGGTTGTTTTGTTTGTTTTCCTCCCATTCATTATCTTCGCCGTTCTAATATCTCTCCCTCCTATCAGTAGTTGTAACTCAGATCCGGGGTCACATAGCAGGCTATTTATTCTCCCCCCTCCGCACCACGGGTCGTGCCTTCATTATTGTCGCGAGAAGACTTCAACCATTTCTTCCTTCGTCGACCCACGTCGATTTTTCTGTGTTAGGGTTGGTTGGTTGGTTGGGGTGGATTGAATGGTTGGGATAAGTTATGGTAGAGATGGTTGGGAATTGTCAGTTGATTGGTTGATTGGTTTTGCTGGGGTGGTCTGATTGGTTGGGGCAAGTTGTGGTAAGATGGTTGGAGTGGGGGGGTGTTGAGAGTGTATATGATGGTCGGGAATGGTCAGTTGATATGGTTGGTTGGTTTGACTGGGGTGGTCTGATTGGTTGGTGTAAGTTGTGGTAGGAAGGTTGGAGTGGGGGGTGTTGAGAGTAAATAGGATGGTCGGGAATGGTCAGTTGATGTGGTTGGTTGATCAGGGGGTTGTTGGTTTGTGTTTTGTATATGTTTGGTTGGTTCGGAAGGTCGATTGTTCGGGTAGTTGCACGTTGGTTGACGTCACAGTAGTTTTGGTACAGCGTGGGCTCGTCGGGGTGGGCTTGGTGCGGTTTGGCCGACTGCTGTGGTAGGTTTGATTGGGGCTGTTAGGTAGGTTAGTCGGTGTGGGTTGGTTCGTTGGTTGCGGCAGGTTGGTTGGGGTGGGCTGACAGGCATAGGTTTGATGACATCGATTGGTCGACGTCCGTTGGCTCAAACCCACCCAATGAGGGTGCAGATTCGGTGGGACTCGTATGGAGTGAGGGGGGCTTGCTTACGCCCTAAGCCCTAAGGTTCCGTTGGTTTCGCCGGGCTGGTAGGTTGATTTAGTTCCGTTCGGTCTAGTTTAAGATGGTTGGGGGGCCGGTTGGCGTTGCGGTAGTTTGGAGCATTCGTGGGCGGTGCGATCGAGACATTTTTTTTTTCCCGGTGGTTTTTGTTTGTGCTGGGGGGGAGGGGGGGGGGGGGGGGGGGGGGGGGGGGGGGTCTACTTTTTTTTTCCTTCCTATTTTTTTTTTTTTTCTTTGTTCGGCGTTGCTTTGATTTTTCGCTTCGTTTACTTTTTACTCGTTTACACGTCCTTGCAATATCATGTTTTTTGCTCTACTCTCTCCTCCCCCCCCCCCCGCTCCCCAAACCTACTTGCTTATGTGTCTCGAATCCAATATCAGGGGTCGTGGCGACCACGGCAGATGGATCCCCATGCGTTGCTATTTTTTCTTTTTCGTGAAAAACAACAACCCCCCCCCCCCCCCCTCCCCCCCCCCCTTCCTCCGTGCCCCCCCCCCCCCCCCCCCCCCATTCACTATTTAATTCCTGCTTGTGCTAATGTATTCATGTCGAATATAATCGCGGGTGCTCAGGGCGACCGCGGAAGCAGGAGTTCCAAGACGAGCAGCAGCAGCAGAGGCGGCGGCGGTGAGGGGACGGGGGGAAATACGGAAGCGGCGATCGCCTGTCCCAAGTTCTCCTCCTTCGTGAACCACCTCATCAAGGCCCTCTTCGTCAACCTAGCTGAGAAGGCTGCCTCCTATCCCACGGTACGAACGACATAAGGGGGGGCGTGCGGGAGGGAGGGAAGTGGGGATGGGGGGGGTGGAGGTGTTCTCGATATCATGCCGCTCACCCTTCATGCGACTCGCCCAACACCTCACGGCGGTTCGCGCCTGGGGCAAGCAATGTCTGCTGCCTGGTCGGTGAAAAACCGACGCGCTCCGTCCCGGCATTGTAGGGATGCGAGGGTCTATGGTCATACGATTACGGCCATGCATGATAATGAGTATACCCCCCCCCCCCACCTCCCCTCCCCTCCCCTCCCCCCCCTCCTCCCCCCCCCCACCATACCGTTTCCTCGATCAGACAACCCTGCCCGGAGCGGCTCTGCGCGACCTGTTTCTGCTAAACAACGCCGAGTACGTGCTGGCCAATGCCAAGGTGAGGGGGACGCTCGGAATATATAGCGCAAAATGACCCCCCCCCCCCCAACTTCCCCACCATATGACTACGGCCTTGCACGATAATGATTGCACCCCCCCCCCAACCTCCCCACCGGAAATGTCGAACCGTATCTCTCTTCATCCCTGACCCCTGACCGCAACGCTGATGCGTCGGTAAAGGGCGCACCCTTATGTTTTCTGAGGCTCGTCTCGCTTGGTTATTGTATAGGCGGATGTATAAGGACCGCTTGGTTTTCATCATGTTGATGACTCGAACGCCCGGAGCGGTTTGACATACTCGCGGGAGCTCTGGACCCCACCCTAAAGTTGAAATTAGAGAAAAGCTAAAAATTGCTGCACGACGAACAATCCCACAACCTGCTATTACGGAGGACCATAGTAAATCGCACCTGCGGTACACACAAAAACCTATATATTTCCCTATTTTTAATTGGTACACGACGAAAAATATTGTACAAACTATTACGGGGGTACATAGTTAACAGGACCTACGGTACACACAAAAACCTATCTATTTACCCATGTTTATTAACAATATTTGGTCCTATTTACTATGGTCCTCCCGTAATAGTAGAATTCTAACAATAATCGAGGTTCAACCCTTTCAGTGTGACAGTCCCCGATGCGGGATTTTGGGCGGTTTGTCCCCAATGCGGGACTGCAGTTTTGCCCGAAAACGGTCGAGGGTTAGGGTCAGTCAGTCAGTCATGCTTGGAAGTATTTTGTTTCTGGCCAATATGTCGTTTTACCACAATCGTTGTAGCACGCGTCCGCTTTATCTCTATAAACCTCTGACAACTTTGCATACGTCGGGCAGACAGATCATCTACAGATAGATTTATATAGATCATTTACATGTCAGGTCATCTGCAGATATATCATGTACAGATAGATCAGCTACAACTACAGATATGTCATGTACAGACATATCATATACAGATCAGATCATCTACATATGTATATACTCTACGGATAGATCATCCACGGATAAATATTCTGCGTATAGATCATCTACACATATCATCTACAGAAAGATCGTCCACATATAGATCATCTACAGATAGTTCATCTACAGATAAATCATCTACAGATATATGATCTACAGACAGATCATCTACAGGCAGATCATCTACAGATAGATCATCTACATATAGATTATCTACAGACAGATCATCTATCAGATAGATCATCTACAGATAGCTCATCTACACAAAGCAAGATAGATGATCTACGTGTAGATCATCTACAGGTAAATCATCTACAGATAGATCATCGACAGTTAGACCAGATAGACAATCTAGACCCTCAGCCTGGCGTTCTTTGAGGTGCTGTGCAGGATCTGCGTAGTACACAACCAACCCAGGAAACATGGCCTACATCATCCGGATTACATGCCTCCCACCCATCAAACATGAGCTAGATCATACAGATCAGGGATCTATCTATCTATCTATCTGCCCTGAAAGAGCTAGATCATCGAGTGGGAATGATCTGTATGATCTGTAGATGCTCTGTCCGCGGTGTGCAACATTGGAGCCTATCTCTAGCCCTAGCCCTAACCCCGAGTAACCCTACGAGTAGGCCGCTGCCCAACGTGAGAGGCGGTCGGGGCCCTTTCAAAAACAACAACAACAACACGGCTCTTGCCTCCGCAGTAACCATTGGAGAAATGTTGGAAGAACACTTTGCAAAAAAAAACCTTGAGGTCGTCAAAAATTGAGTTTCCTCGTAACTCACATTTTTTGCAAGGTTGGTGTGATACTTCCATCGCGACCTACCTCAAATACGAGGTGTGTAGGTTTTATTGGAGTAGTCTTGCAAAATCCTGGCAGTTTTTGGACCCGACAAAACTTGCTACTTACCGGAACCGCGTTTGGCCGGCATGTATAAGCAGCACCGTTTGTTCTCTGAGATGGAATATCAATCGGAGCTTATGTTCCCGTTCGGAGTGTGGTGTTGTCTTGGTGAGAGCTAAGTGACTACCGCTATTGCTCCTCCGGTATGTATACTCCCTGAAGGTCGCAGTGGGGTCGGCAGAGGTCCGATATTGAAGCCTGGCCCCGACACTTTTTTTATGTGCCTTGTTCCTTCCCCTGGCCCTATGTTAGCCCTAGCCCGACCCCCCGCACCATTAGACGCTGTTCATGCACACCATGCAATGCAAGGCGGTACGCGCAAGGTGCCGAAAGCAGTCCGCCTCACGGGGGGTGTCTTGCGACTGTAGAGGATGCAGCTCACTCCGAGCACCTCACGTTTCGCTTCGCGCTTTTTCGTGCGAGCGAGTGTACTGTCTGCCTCGTCGGCAAAAAACAAAGCGACGTGCTCCGTCCCGTCCCGACATTGTAGGGACGTGCGAGGACCCATGGTCATACGACCACGACCGCGCATGACCTGGGTACCACCCCCCACTTCCCCCCCTGCCCCCCCCCCCCCCCGCTCCCGAAATTCCCGCTACTACCGCTGCCGTCCTAGATGCCGTTCTCTGGGCTGTCCTTGAATAGTCCAGGCTCGGCCCCCTCGCCCACCCCGGCTGAAACATTCCGCTCCATTTTCGGGTCTGTGCCTTCGGGTGGGCACAACAACCGGAGTCCAAGGCCAGGACCGGTCAGGTGCGTTTGCTTTGTGGTGGTGATGGGGAGGAGGAGGAGAGGGGAAAGGGGGGGGGGGGGGGGGGGGGGTGTGCTCGCGTCATGCATGGCCGTCGTCGTATGGTCGTATAGACCCATCGCGTCCCTGCACAAATGCCGGTTTCGGAGCAGCGTCGGGTTTTTCACCGACCAGAAGGCACGGCATTGCTCGCTTGCTAGCGCCACAGCGCGAAGCGAAACGTCGAGAGAGGTGCTGCAGCGAGTCGCATGAAGGGGCGAGCTGCGTCCCTCTCTCGGGACCGTTCCACTGAGGAGGACTTTCTTGCGTGTGAATGACAGCTTCGATTACATCGATTTGCTTTCTGGTGTTTGCGGAGGTGGTGTTTGCGGTGGTGGTGGTTATGCGGAAGGGAGCGGGGACGGTAGTGGTGGTAGTGGGGATGGAAATGGAAGAGTTTTTAGTGGGAGTGGTGGTGGTGGCGGTGTCGGCGGCGGCGAGGATGGGGATGTGTGTCACGTGTTTTCTTTTCTTTTCTTTTCGTCGAAATTTATGGAGTAAAGCTGTCGGCAACGAACCGCAACGTATTCGCTCGGTGTAGATGCTGCGTTTCTGTTCGCGCATGGGGTCATCGCCACGATGCAGCTCGTGGTCACAGGACGGGCTCCTATGACTCGGGAGTGAAATATTGCCTCAGGAGGAAAATCAAGACCGAAAAATAGTACACACAGCAGTAGCTGAAGCAAATCCTACTAGCTCAGACTGAAATAAAAAGATGGAAGCGGGGAGAAGAAGAATCACCGATCGTAGACCATTATACGCACCTTGGCGCAGAGAACTCGAAGTAATGCTCTTGGGATACACACATAGCTATGGTAGGAAAGGGTAAAGTACACGTAGACAAGATGGATGCGATCCTAACAGACTCGCACCGCACCTTGACGCTAGGATTAAGAGCTGTATCCTGATGAATGTGATCGTACCAAAGCTAGAATGTGCAGGAGAAGTATGGGAAGGGAACGCGAAGTTTGTAGAACAGTTGGAAACAGTACAGATGACAGCAGCTATAAAAATACCAAGATGCTCAAGTACGACTAGTAATACAGTATCAAGAGCAGAACTGGGAATGCACCCACTCAAGACAAATAGAGACATGGTATTTGAAATGGCAATATAAAGTAAGGAACATACCACAAAAGAGGTTGCCAGCCATGGTCGATAGAGCTGTGTGGGAGAAAGCAACACAAGGGCGAGCTGGAATAAGGTGGGGTAGCGTTGTTGAGAAAGTATGGAAGGATATAGGAGGAAGCCAAAAAGATATTATGTCCGCAGAGAAGTCTAAGAGGTACAAGACAGAAGTAGAAGAAAGGATAAAAAAAGGGAAAGGCTGGCGCTAAGAAACAAGGTGGAATCGGAGAAACACTTCGAGATATACGGGGAATTAAGCGAAGGGATAGGAATGAAAGCGTATTTGCACGACCCAACGGACTTCGCGAAAACGCTGAAACTGCGACTTCGTGTAGGGGACCTGGACCTGCCAGAAAGACGAAAGAGGTATACCAGTAGCCGGGAGGAGCAGGAAGTAGATGCGGAGATGTGCCCGTGTGGCAAAGCAATAGAGAGTAGAACTCACATTGTAGGATAATCTGAAATGTACAAGGAGGAACGGGATGTGTTAGAAGAGGAGATGAGAGAAATAGACGAATGTGACATGGCGGGGTTTGATACACTAGTTAGCAGCGAGAAAACGATCGCTATCCTTGGATATAGATGGTGACCACAGGCGGCGAAACAGGAGGGGGATAAGATTAGCAAAAACAATCTCTGTAATATATGGAAACAACGCAATTAGCGCCCAACTGTTGCTCGGAGGTGTCTCTATCAGGAGTAGGAACGATGCTCCGCCTCGAAAGGGATGCATGGTCAAATGACTGAGGCAAGCAACAAATGAGTACGCGCCCCCTCCCCCTTGCGCTTGATTTGTAGGGCGAAATCTCCAAAGCGGTGGGGTTTCGGGGGTTCCAAAAATAAGGAGGCGGTGGTGAGGGCGGCGGCGTCGCGAACGGCGGCGGAGGGGCTGGTGGGACCGGACGCGGGAGATGATGAGCTGCTTGGCCTTAGCATCGCCGATTTCATGACGGAGCAGATGACATCGCTTCTCAAGAGGTAGGTGGTGAGGGACGGGCCGGCGAGGAGGGGGGGGGGGGGGTAGGAACGAAAGGGGGGGGGGGGGGGTAGGGGGGGCTAGGGGGGGGTACATACGTCATGCATTGCCGTAGTATATAGGGGGGGGGGGGGTTGGTGGTAGGGAGGGGGGGCACGTTTTTCGTTGCTGTTGTAGTTGGTAATGGTGATGTTTTTTGTTGTTGTCGTTGTTCATGCAGAGTCTTCGGATACGTTCGACGCTCCTGGGCGCGCTGAATTATCATGATCCATTTCAGGTATTTTTTACGACGATATTTTCACAAGTCGCTGCCGCTACGCACATACCGCTGTCGCAGTCGCCCTCGTCATTGACATCGTTGTCGATTCCACAGGAGTCGCTATTGCGTACCGCTACTCGCTGCCGTATTTACCAATAGCCATTCGGTAACCGCTGCCGCTGTTGTTGTCGTTGTTGCTCGATATGTGTTGTCTCTACGCGCGCCCACCAGCGACTAACGACCAAAGACTAACGACCAAAAACTACTGTAACGACGAATAACGAACAACCTACAATAAACAACCAACGAACGACCAACTACGAACGACCAACAACGAACGACCCGCGTCTAACGACCGACGACTAACGACCGACAACGAACGACCAACGACCAACGGTGCACGACCAATAACCAACGACCAATGAACAGGCTGGTTCACGAGAAGAGCACGAGCTACATGGACACGCTCATGGCGCCCCCTCATCCACTCCTCCACGGACGATGTCGGCGAACTCAAGTAAGGAAAACATCAATTTGAACTGTTTCATCTATAGTGAAAGTGGAGACCCAAAGGCGTTTGCGGGGGGGGGGGGGGGGGGGGGGGGGGGGGGGGGGGGGGGTCATGGTGCCCGTCGTCAACGCCTCCAAGGACGATGTAGGCGAACTCGAGTGAAAAACAACGTAATGTTCGAAACAAGTGTTGTATTTTTTTACTGTACTTTGAGTAGTTGGTGTGGAAACCCTGAGGAGCGCGCGTCGAGGGCGTTTGTACTATTTTCCTATAGGGAAAAAAATATGCAGCTTCGTACCGGGGTGCATATACCTACAGGCTTGCATTATTTAATTGGTCTGTCGGTTTGTCTAATCGTACTGTGTGTCTGTAACATTCGTGCTTTTACGCATTGCGTGCGATAGCTGTACGCGGCCGATTTCCACAAACGAAACCGGGATCTGTACAAGCGGGCGAGGTTGGGCTGTAGCGCGTGTGGGGCTTGTTCCGCAGCGCACGGTCTCGAGGTGGTTGCGGTGGCCGTGCTGCTGTGATTTTGGTGGTGTGCTTTTGAGTGGAGGGGAGGTTTATTTGCCCCGCGCCCCAGCCCCTCGCCCACGTCTTCCAAGGACGATGTCGGCGAAGTCACGTAAGGAAAGTAGCGTAGTTTTTAAATGTAAACTATTTATTTTAGTACTTGATAGCCAATGCGGAAACCGGGGGCGTTTTTTTTTGGAGGGGGGTTGATGGCGCCCCTCGTCGACGCCTTCCAGGATGATTCCGGCGAACTCAAGCAGGGAACAAGGCAATTTCCAAGTTTTTTGTTGTTGATATACTTTAACTGCTTTATTAAGAGTTAGAATGGAAACCCGAAAGCACGTCGAGGGCATTTTGTGGGGGGGGGGGGGGGGGGGGGGGGCGTGTAATCCGCGATCCTGCTCTTCGTCAACGCCTCGAAGGATAATGTCGGTGATCTCAAGTGAATACCATCGTTATGTTAAGTGTGTCTGCTTGACGACCTACTCATGGCCTAAGAATAGAGCGGATTGCGTACAAGGTCTGCGGGGGGGGGGGGGGGGGGGGGTACTCGATAGGAGAGATGTACTCGATATCATGCATGGCCGTAGTCGTATGACCTCAGAACCTCGCATCCCTACGATGCCGGGACGGAGCATGTCGGGTTTTCACCGACCAGGCAGACATTGCTTGCACCAAGCGCGAAGCGCCGTGAGGTGTCCGGCGAGTCGCATGAAGGGTGAGCTGCATCCTACTAAGAACCGCTTGTGAGGCCGACTTGCATATGGATGACAGCCTCAATGAGTTAGTTTAATTTCCAGTTAGTTTAATTTCCGGTGTAGCCACTTCCAGAGACAGCAATGGGAGTACTATGTAACTGCCTCTTGGGTGCCTTACCTTGAACACTACGTGATACGACCAATTCCCTTGTGCAGAGTAAAGGTTCTTTACTTCGCACAAATGATCTCACTCGACAACCAGCTGTGGGCGACCGCCAAAAAAAACAAACAAACAAAAAACGGTACCCTGGATGTCTAGCTCACGTAGTGAGCGGCATGTTTTACAGTGTCGTTGCCAACCGACGCCAACCCAACCGGGGGAGAGGTATTACTCATGTCGTGCTTGGCCGTAGTCGTAGGGCCGTAGACCCTCGCATCCCTACTATGCCGGGGTGGAGCACGTTGGTTTTTCACCGATCAGGCAGACATTGCTTGCACCAAGCGCGAAGCGCCGTGAGGTGTTAAGCGAGTCCCACAAAAGGGTAGACTGCATCCTACTAAGAACCGCTTGTGAGGCAGACTTGCATAAGGATGTCAGCTTCAATGAGTTAATTTATTTTCCGGTGTGGCCTACGCGGGGGGTAAGGTGTTAGCTGTCAGCTAGCGCTGGCAAAAAAGCCAGGGTGGGTTTGCTCAAGTTCTTAAGCTAGTGGTACATGTTTACATTTCAGGGCTTACTATTGGCCGAGGTGGCGTTATTCAGCTTCCTGTTTTGAGCGGTCTATTTGTATTGCGCCTTGAGGGAGGGAGGGAGGGAGGGAGGGAGGGAGGGAGGGAGGGAGGGGGCCGGGGGGGCTGTTACTGAAAGCCGAGATGGGGTTAGCTCACTCGCCTATTTTTTGCGATCTACTGATATTAATATCCTTCAGGGAAAAGGGAAAAGGAATGGTGCAGGCTTTGACTGAACGCCAGGTGGGGGGGGTGGTATTTTTGTGTCCGTCAGTATGTGTGTAGGGGGGGGAGGGGCGAGCTAATCCGCTGCTTCTTTTGACCATAAACCACGCCGCCCTTTCGAGACGGAGCAGGGGGGGTGTACTCGATAGGAGAGATGTACTCGATCTCATGCATGGCCGTAGTCGTATGACCATAGACCCTCGCATCCCTACAATGCCGGGACGGAGCATGTCGGGTTTTCACCGACCAGGCAGACATTGCTTGCACCAAGCGCGAAGCGCCGTGAGGTGTCCGGCGAGTCGCATGAAGGGTGAGCTGCATCCTACTAAGAACCGCTTGTGAGGCCGACTTGCATATGGATGACAGCTTCAATGAGTTAGTTTAATTTATGGTGTAGCCACTTCCAGAGACAGCAATGGGAGCATTATGTAACTGCCTCTTAGGTGCCTTACCTTGAACACTACGTGATACGATCAATTCCCTTGTGCAGAGTAAAGGTTCTTTACCCCGCACAAATGATCTAACTCGACGACCAGCTGTGGGCGACCGCCAAAAAAACAAAAACAAAACAAAAACGGCACCCTGGTTGTCTAGCTCACGTAGTGAGCGGCATGTTTTACAGTGTCGTTGCCAACCGACGCCAACCCAACCCATACATAATCTATATATGGGGGGGGGGGGGGGGGGGAGCGCACTCATTTGTTGCTTGCTTTAGTCATTTGACCATGGACCATGCATCCCTTTCGAGACGGAGCAGGGGGGGGGGGGGGGGGGGGGTACTCGATAGGAGAGATGTACTCAATCAATCTCATGCATGGCCGTAGTCGTATGACCATAGACCCTCGCATCCCTACAAGGGGGCGGGGTTACTCATTTGTTGCTTGCCTCAGTTGTTGGGCCATTGACCACTCATCACTTTCGAGACGGACGCGCTGGGCCCGTATATAGCGCTGAGGACGGGCGGGGGCTGTCTCTTGACGGCCCTTTCCTTCCTGGTTGCTGTTGAGTTGTGTGGCCTTCCCAGGATCTAGAAAACCTTGATTGTTTTTTCTGTCCATGCAGGGCGCTGTCTTCGGAACGCGCGGGTGGTTGGGCTACCGGCAAGGGTCCTCCTTGGCTGTTGCTAGTTGGTTGGGGACAGGGAGGCGGAGGGGGGGGGGGGGGGGGGGGGGGGGGTCGCACGCGGCTCGTATCGCTGCGGACGAGCGAGGGCTGTCCCCCGCCAGAATACCGCTTTCTGGTCTGTTTAGTTTTGTGGCGTCTTCCCCCAAGATAGAGAGAGAGAGCCTTGCTTTGTGCCTTGTCCATGCAGGGCGCCGTCATCGGGTCGGACGAGTGGGCGGGCGACACGGAATCTCCTTGGCTGTCCCGCGTCTGCTGTGGCTGCTGCTGTCGCGGCAGCTTCGCGAAAGCGACGATGGCAGCGACAGCGAAAGCGGCAGCGGAAACAAGAACGACGGCAGAAATCGAACGCGCCGCACGTTCTTCACCACCCGTGCACACAGTCAGTTGTTGTTGGGTGAATTGGGTTCTGTGCTTTTCTTGGTTGGGTTGGGTTAGGTAGGATTGGGTTGAGTGTGCTGGGCGTGTTTTGTGGGTGTGGGGGGGGGGGAGAGGGGGGGGCGTACTCATTTGTTGCTTGCCTTAGTCATTTGACCATTGGGGGGGAGGGGGGGAGGTATTGGGATATAGGGGGGGGGAGGGAGGTAGGAGGGGGTAAGTGTCTTGACGCGTTTAGTTCTCGCCGGCCCGGGCGTTTCTTTTGCCGTGCTTTGGTTGTTGGAAGGTCTTCACCTCCATCTCCGTCCGCGTCCGCTCGCTCTCCCGCTCTTGCTTCCGCTCGTGCTGCTTGCTCTTTCGAGATCCCCGTTATGAATTCCGTCACGATTCAATTTTCGTCTGCTTTTGTTTTATTAGGTTTCATTCGTTTTTTTTTTTTCGCTGCGTGTGAACTCTCTCCACTTTTTGTGACCACGCGGTTTTCCTCGCGCCAGCGTCAACGCAACAACCCTCAACTCTCCCTCTAACTCCGGCCTCCCATTGCTTCTCCCTTCGTCCCCCACACACCCCACCCCACCCCACTCCGTCCCGCCTCACCCCACCCCACCCAACCCAACCCAACCCACCCCACCCCACCCCACCCCACCCGACCCCACCCCCACCCAACCCACCCCCACCCACCCCGACCCCACCCCACCCCACCCCACCCTACCCCACCCCCAACCCAACCCAATACCACCTCCCACGATTGCGGCCTACATTGTTTTTTTGTTGCCATTGAATGGTTGTTTCGTCAACAGGTACCAGAGGGGAAAGCTGTTGTCTTTGGAGTGCGGACGGTTGCTGAAGGCGAAGTTCACCGCGTTCAATGAAGCGTGGGAGGAGGTCAGAGTTGTGCATCCGATGTGTTGTTGGTGTTGGTGGTGTTGGTGTTGGTGGCGGTGGTGGTGGTGGTGTTGGTGGTGGTGGTGGCGGTGGTGGTAGTGGTGGTGGTGGCGGTGGTGGTAGTGGTGGTGGTGGCGGTGGTAATGGTGTTGACGGTGAAGATTGTTTCTGGTACGTCGTGGTAGTTGGTGCTGCTGAGGGTGTGTTGCGTGCTGTTGCTGCTGTTGTGCGTGGTGTTGCTGTTTGTGCTGTTGTTGTGTTGTTGTTGTTGTTGTTGTCATGGCTGCCTGCAGTATATGCCGGTCGCGGCTTGGGGTGCTCCTCGGTGTCATTTTTTACCGTTCGTCCGGCGGCAAAAACACCCCTGGCACTGTTTTTATGCCCAGTGGTGCAGGCCAAAAAAAGTCACATCGACGCCACGCTCCTAAAAAAGGTCAAGATGAAAAACAAAGCAGTGAGGTGGGAATTACGGACGGAATCCAAGAGCGTTTTTTGTTTAGTATTTTTTGCTAGCTCGGTTTTAGTATACCCCCCCTCCCCGGCCTGTCTGAGTCTAAAAAAATGTGTATTGTGTGGGGTGTCAGACTTTCTGTTTTACATCCACCCCTTGACCCACCATTTGCTCTGACTGCTCGGGTCTTGGGGCGACCGACCAATCGATCGCAAGACCGAGCGGCGAACCGAAATACTAAGCGATGCAGTAGCACTAACACAAACAAGAACACAACCTCGCTTTTCCTAGACACGAGGGTGTGGGGGGGGTGTACTCACTATCGTGCATGGCCGTAGTCGTATGATCATAGACCCACGCATCCCTACAATGCCGGGACGGAGCACGCCGGGTTTTCATTGACCAGACATTGCTTGCACCAAGCGCGAAGCGCCGTGAGGTGTTGGGCGAGTCGCAGTCGAGACACGAGGATGGGGGGGGTTAATCCAAACCAAGTGAAGATACAGATATTAAAAAACTGCTCCCAGGTACCAGGTGTTTCGTTGACTTGTTCAGTGATCGCAGCCCTCCAGTTTGTTTTTCGTTCTGGCCTGCGAACGTGTTGTGGTAGGTGTCGATTTAGTTTCTGGGTTTTTCTTTCTTACTGAGCGATGGATGTTATGTTTTTCTTTTTCACGCCATGACTTCGGCAGGTTTACCACTCCCAGCTCACCGCCTCCATCGTGGACCCCGGCCGGCGGCTGAAGCTCAAGGAAGAAGCGAGGACTAGGTGCCTCATCCCCTACAGGTGGGTCTCGGAGACACGCGATGCATCGTGGACAACACGACTTTGCGGCCATTTTCTAAATGGCGTGGGAGGAATGGTGGTAGTGGTGGTGGTGGTAGAGGGATTGGGGTGGGGTGGACGGTGCTGGTGGTCGGGGGGTAGGGAATGTGGTGGTTGGGAGGGGGGGGGGGGGGGGGGGGGGGGGGGGGGGTTGTTGCTGGTGCTGTTGGTTGGTGCTGTTGGTGGTGGTGGTGGTGGTGCCGGCTGCTGCTGTTGTTGTCTGCTGCTGTTGTTGATGTTATTGTCGCGCAATAAGGAACGACGGGGTGGTTCCCTACGGCTCGAGGAGACAGACAGGGGAGGGGGGGTGGCGGCTCAGCGGCGGTGACGGCGGGCTAGTATATATCGATCATGACGTTTCTCACCCTCTTACGAAATCATGATCATGAAATATTGTAATATTGTACACATGCAGTCTCTGATGACCGAGACCCCAAATGGTACCCTACCGTTGAAGTCTTGCAATGATCCCGAAGTATTGCTCTCCAGACCGCTACAAGGTACGTGATACCCCATACAGTCCTTTGGCTTGGCTGCGTTAGCCACGCCTCGCAGGCAGCGCTTGCCCCATATCGATCATCACGAAGGTACGAGAAAATACCCGCTGCGGGCCACCGTACTGCCGTCAATTTCCCTACCGCTACCCCTACCGTTACCGCCACCCCTACCCTGCCGCCACCCGTACATCTACCGCCATCCCTACTCACACCGCCTCCCCTGCCCCTACCACCATCCCTATCCCTATCGTCACCCGTACCCTTACCGCCACCCCTACCCCTACCGCCACCCCTACCACTCTCGTCACCCCTTCTGCCGCCACCCCTAACCTTGCCGCCACCTTTCACCGCCACCCCTTCCCCTACCGCCACCTCTACCCCTACTGTCACCGCTACCGCCACCCCTCCACCTACCGCCACCTATAGCCCTGCCGCCACCGCTACCGTCCGTCGCCCCAACCACTACCGCCGCCAACGCCGCTTCCACGTTCGCTTTCGTACTCCAGCTGCCACCTTAACCCCCACACTTGCATTTCGATCCGGCCGACACTGTTTTTTGTTTTCAGGGCGTTGTACACGAAGTACGAAGGCGTGCAGTTCAGCAAGAAGCACCAGGAGCAGTACCTCAAGTACACGCCCGAAGCGATCGACGAGGGCATCAAACAACTATTCTCGGGCTGACAGGGTTGAATCATTTGAAGCCATACACTATAGACGCGAAGAACACCAACGAAATCGTATAATCGCGCGCGCGCTTGTGTGTGTGTACGATGAAAACGCGAAGTCGCGAAATCGCGTGGATGCGTTTGTGAGGCCTGCCCGCTCGCATCGGACAATGTACGTAGTTTGCTGTTAATTGTATCAGCAGCAGTAATAGCGAGAGGGGTAGTAGCAGTGACGGTAGTTGCAGTAGCAGCAGTGGTAGCAGCAGCAGCAGTAGCAGCAGCAATGGTAGCAGCAGTGTGAGTGGTAACAGCAGCACAGCAGCGGCGGCGGCGACGACGGCGGCGGCGACGCTGTCGAGTTGTCGGTGTGTTAGGTCGTCGATTGATCGACGACTCAAACCGTCATTTTTTCGATTTGTCGATGAGTTCTATTCACTGCGACGCGCGAAGTTGGTGTGTCGCGAGTCGCGAGCCGTTTTTTGGCACTACTATTGCATGTATAACGACTGCATAATAATGCTTGTCTGCGTGTGTAGTTTGTTTTTGCCCGTGAGCGTGAATCTTGATGTGGCCGTTATTGTGATGGTGTCCAGCCCACCAATGGCAATGTGTCCTCTGCTGCGGCACAAAAAATAGCACTCTTTTTGTAACTGTCGACACCTCCCAGGAAAAGGTATCTGTTGACGGTAAATAAGACTCGTGACGTACCGGAAATGGATCAACGCCGTGCGTGACGTCATACGACGACTAGTCCGGGGATCAAAACCCACCGCCTGAAGAACGGATTGACAAACGCTCAAACGAGGCGAACACGTGCTCGTCATATCGATGTCTAGGAGTGTCCACAAATATTGGTCGGGGTTTTCTTGTAGGGGGGTAGAGGAAGGGCATCGCCACGTGACGGCTGACACATCTTGTAACGTACTTGCGTCTCCGACCGCTGGCTGTGACGTATGTCCGTCCTTGGGCATATTTTGCTCCCGCAGGGGCGGTCGTGTGGTAGCGGTGGACGCCAATACCGCGACAGATATCTAACACGCACACCAGCGAGCGGCCTGCGCCAACTATCTTGGCTTCTCAGGGGCGCTGTGCGGTGATCCACCTTTTGATGCCCTCCCACCGGAACACCCTGATCCAGCGAACACGCCACATTAGTTCCTGTAGTTTCGCATGTTCACAACACGCTGCAACAAGCAGCAGTAAAGGAGGCCCGAGGCATCACTTTTCTCAAGAATGAATCAACTCACGTCAGGTTCGCGAAAAACAATTGGCCCAGCTATTAATATAAAGCGCAGCTAGCAGATACGCACAGCAGTAGTAGTGCGATTTCTCCCGCCCAGTTTTATTCGATGTACCCAGTCCATGAAGATGTGTACGTATTCAGATGTGGGCAGTATTGCCATCTCTCTTCCCTCGTAGTAGGATGCAGCCCACCCTTCATGCGATTCGCCGAAGACCTCACGGCGCTTCGCGCTTGGTGCAAGCCACATCTGCCTGATCGATGAAAAACCGACGTACGTGCTCCGACCCCGGCATTGTAGGGATGCGAGGGCCTACGGTCATGCGCTTACGGCCATGAGTGAAATCGAGTACCCCCCCCCTTTAGATTGATGTATCCCGACTTTTTCTAGCTTGATTTATACTGCCCCTTTGCTTGTATTGCACGGCAATGAATGGCGATCCTCGTACTCTTCCGCGGCGACGGTGTGCTGTTTTTGTTCTTGTGCGAAGTTGGACTGCCAGTCGCAGAAGGCCAGCGAAAACCAGGTGCCTCTATGCTTGCAACAGGATGTTACTTTAGGCCATGTGTACGTTCCCAAAGTGTAATTTGCACGCAACGCAATTTTTCACGCCCCATTATTTAGAGTTCATCTCTTTGGTTGTTCACCGCAAGCCAACGCAATACAATTTTGAAGCACCCACTTTTTGCAATTGTCCGAGCCGTTTTTAGTTCATGTTCGGTTTTTGTTGAAACACCCGCTTTTCCATTTTTTTTCGAGCCGGTTTTTTTTTTTTTTTGGGGGGGTCCACGTCCAGCAAGCATGACTCATAAATAAAGTGCAAAAATCGGCGGGAGGATAGCTTGGCTTCGACGGTGGGGCCACGAGCAGGGGTAGCTGACACAGAGACTAGCCGTTTGCACCAAGCCGCACCTCCCGCCGTGCCGTGCGTGCCGAGCGCCACGATTTCGCTGAAATGAATGGTGTTTAGATAAAAAGAGAGCGCCCCGCTTACTGTAGTATAAAATACGAGCACGGGCTCAACCACGTAGAAACACACAGCATCCAGCAGCTTTTACGACGATACTGCGCTCCACAAACCACTCCCACACCATCGTGCCTTGCATGTGATAAGAGGTGTGGGAGTGGGTTGTGAAGCACACTATCTTCGGTCCACTTCTCCGAAATTTCCGCACGGGAGTTGTACCCTCCTGGTTTTCTATGCATTTGCGTGTTCGGCCCTTCAAGGTGGGCTTGTGCCATGGTATCCCCGTTTCCCCTCTATTGTTGTGGAGGCGTTACTATGCATTATTCGTCTATCAATAGGAACGCTTGCCCTCCTGCTCAGCAGCTCTCTGGAGAGGCAAAGGAACGACCGACATGAATTCAGCACGTGTGAGTGATCAGGAGCAACCAGAGTAAACCCGCACAGTAGTCGGGCTTGCCCCATACTGCCATAACAACACCTGGTAGTATGTGGATATCGTACGTAGCCGTAAGGCCTCGGTTCTTCACAAATATACGTTCGAATCTCGACACAAAAGCAGCCCGCTCCTTGCCGGGCAAGATCAGTGGATATCGATGACGGCCTCGAAGATGTCATGTTAATTCGTGGTCCAGGGGGCGAGAGGTTGCCCGCGGTGTCCAACACTCTTCGCCCGAACAAACATGAAAAAAAGGTCTGTTTTTCCTATCGAGAGAGATAAGTACCAGTACGTACCAGGTACCTGGTATATATGTTTTGGCGTCTGTTTTTTCAACACACCAGCGGCCAATTTTTTCGCTGGAATGGAGTTTTTACATGGGCGAAAATCACCACGCACACACCGCACATACACGCAGCGCGCACACAAAAGACACAAAAAATACGCGGCGAACAGCAGCTCATGCGAGGATAGACCTTCGATCTCGACATACAATCAACCGACGGCCAACCTGCTTCGCTTCGGGCAAGGCCAGTGAATGTAAACACTGCGTTAAAAAAAATGACCAGTCAGAAAATGCGGGCGCGGAAACAATGTGCGAGCACAGTTTCGGCAGTAAACAAGGAACCGATCCCCAAAATATAAGCCGGTACCGATTACAAAAGCCACGGTTTTATCCTATTGAAAGCTCTATCACATCAACAACACCGCATGAATCCCTCAAGCTTCAATTTCGGGTACCTTGCGCTTGATTTGTTTTTGACATCTTCGCTGCTGTACTTGTCTTCTCTTGATGAAGTGTTTTGCGTTTCGTTGCATCCGGGTTTTTGGTTTAGTGATTATTATCCTTCGTTTTGGGGTTAGTACGGAACATGTCCACACCGCGGCTCGACGAGATTCGTCCCCACGCAAGCGTAGACTGCGTCGCAAATAAGCTACGTATTTCGTGCCGAAAGCGCCTTATCTCCTTTCAGCCAAATCAGTACCTCCCCACGGGGACACGCCAATCTCGACGTCTCCGTAGGTCATTCGATGTGCTCAGCCGAGTGAGAGCCGGGCCAATGACCCATGACACCATGACCGCTGGTCGTACCTCAGTATACACCGACCGCCCTCATAAGAAACCCAGCATCAGACCTCATAAGAAAGAGCCCCACAAGAAAGTCAGTCTAGACCTCCCATAAGAACGACCACGACAAGAAAATCAGGCTGAGACCCCTCACAAGACAGAGCCCCCATTTTAAGAAAATCAGCCCCGAGACCTCTTCGTCAGAAAGAGCCCCACTAGAAAATCAGCCCGAGACCCCTCCTGAGTCAGAGTCCCATTTTAAGAAAAAGCAGCGTAAGACCCCTCATAAAGAAAGAGCCTCGCAAGAAAATCAGCTCAAGACTCCTCATAAGAAAGGGCACAACAAGAAAACCAGCCTAAGACCCCTGATGAGAGAAAGAACCCGGCAACAAATTCAACCCGAGACCCCTCAGAAGAACGAGCACGAAAAGAAACTCAGACCGAGACCCCTCACAGAAAAAAGGCCCAAAAACAAATGAGGCTGAAATTTCCGGGAGAATACCGTAAGAAATTCGGGGGGCGGTCATAGTTAAAGCTATGGTGGAACGCACCCTTTCTCAGACAAGAAGGCTAGCCTTGGGCCAGTACCCCGGTTTCATATTTCGTAGAGGGCTGGTACATACTGCGGTACTATCAATAGTAAAAACAGGACACGAAAACAGAACACAGCAATCTCTGAATTTTGTGTTTTTTAGGGGCTTCGACTCAAACCGTGGGAACCCAGACAGATAATTTTCTATTGCTATCAGTGCTATTAGTAGAAGTACGAGAAGGAGGGGAGGACCGGCGAAGCATACAGCGCCGAACTAGGAGGGCAATCGATCCCCTCCCTTCCTCCCCAACCCCAGCCCCCAGCCCTCCCCCAGTCCCTCAACCTCATCCTACCCCCGCCCTCAAATCACAAGCACCCCAACCCACCCCTACCCCCAGGTCCATCACCCGTGTCGGTCTACGGCGACAGCAGCATACGGAGAGCAGCATACGCATGGAAGGAGCGCCTTTTGTTTCGAGTTCCTGTCGGGAAGGTAAGCAAACTACAGCCCTGCTGCGCACCTTTTTGGGAACAAAAAAAATCCCGCAACAAGCTGCATTAATTTGGGGAAAAACGGGAAAAGTAAAGTACAAATAAAAGAGTTTCACACATCGGACAGATCATCCACAGATCATTCCCACCACTTTTGATGATCTAGATCTTTCAGGGCGGATAGATAGATACATTATTGATCTGTATGATCTGTATGATCTAGCTCATGTTGCCGAGTGGGAGCCGTACAATCTGCATGATCTACTGCAGGACAGATTTCCTGGGTTGGATGATCTGCCATATAAGGCAGATCCTGCACAACCTCTCACAACGGCATGCCAGGAGGATCTAGATGATCTACTAATACTGTAGATGGACAGATCATGAACTGTCCGAGCTGTGTCATTTTTTTTTTCTTCTTGCTTGCTTTGGCGTCACTCCCACCCCTTCTGCACCCCCTCCTTCTCAATAATCCCGTCGCCACCCCCCGCTCACACGTCCTTGGGGCCAATCATATTCTCCGGTCGCACCCATTGGTCGAACTCTTCTTCCGTCAGGAGTCCTAGAGCTACCGCGGCTTCCTTCAGAGTGGTACCTTCTTTGTGGGCTTTCTTCGCCACCTGCGACAAGTAAAGGTCCAAGTGCAAGATCCGATTATGGTATAGATTTTGACATGTTGGTGGGAGGCGGGGGGGGGGGGGGGGGGGGGGGGGGTGAGGGTGGTTTTGGTAGGGGGGGGGAGGGGTGAGGAGAGGGGGGGGAGGGTGTACTCATTGTCATGCATGGCCGTGGTCGTATGACCATAGACCCTCGCATCCCTAAAATGCCGGGACGGAGCATGTCGGGGTTTCACCGACCGGGCAGACATTGCTTGCACCGAGCGCGAAGCGCCGTGAGGTGTCTGGCGAGTCGCATGAAGGGTGAGTTGCAACCCACTAAGAACCGCTTATGAGGCGGACTCGCAATGTGGATGCCTGCGTCAATGAGTTACTTTTATTTCCGGTGTGGCTACTGCCAGAGACAGCGATGGGAGTACTATGTAACTGCCCCCTGGGTGTCTTACCATAAACACTGCCAGGTACGTGATGCGATCATTCCCTTTGCGCGGAGTAAAGGCTCTCCACCCCGCACAAAATGAGCTAACTCGACCACCAGCTGTGACCAACCGCCAAAACAAAGCCCCCCGAAAAAACGGCTCCCTGGTTGTCTACATGTAGCTCTAATCGTGAGCGGCATGTTTCACAATGTCGTTGCCGACCGACGCTAACCCAACCCATACAATACACAGGTATTGGGGGGGGAGGCAGGTTGGGGGGGGGGGGGGGGCGCGTACTCATTTATTGCTTGCCTTAGTCATTTGATCATTGACCACGCATCCCTTCGAGCCGGAGCACCGTTCCTACTCCTGATAGAGACACCTCCATCAGTTTGGGGGGAGGCAGGGGGGGGGTAGCCTGCTACCGGCCCCCCTGCCCCCCCGGTCTACGGTCATACGACTACGGCCATGCATGACATGAATACAACACCCTCCCTTCCTCCCCGCCCCCACCCCCTCTCCCGCCGCCCCCCGCCCCCCTCCCCCGCGTCCCCCCCCCCGTCTTCCACTCCCTCCGCCATAAAACCTCCCGTTCGGGAGTGTGTTGCAACATACATGGTGCTCACGGGAATCGGAAGCTACACTAAAAAACTAGGTATAATTCTCCCATGCATAGATTTTTAGTTTGTGGTGCTAGTGCTGCGTCGTAGCTGACATGGTGCCCCGGATAAATCGATGTTACGCACGTACATAACCGAATCCTCACCGTCCGACGGGCACATTACATTCTTGCAATTCTGTGCAAGGGCGTGTCTTAACCCTATCCGACCTGTTCCGACTGGACGGAACGGAACGAGACTTTTTCGTGGTCGTTCGGTCCTTCCCTGATACGGTACCCCTTCCAAAAATCACGGATTTGACCGGAGACGGCGCGGAATCTACCCGCTTTCGTAAACCAATCAGCAGCAAATCTTGCGGCACGTGGCACCCCTTCCGTTCGTTCCAACGCTCTTTGGAGAGGGTTAAGACACACCCTAACCGCCCCCTTCTATGTATCATGGTGGAAAAAACGTAATGAGCAACCAAATCGTTGGAGGTGTCTCTCTTAGGAGAGAGGGGTGCGGCGTGGCCAGTGCTGAAATGACTAAGGCAAGCAAAAAACGAGTACGCCTCTCTCCATACGGCTTTGGCAATGTATGACACAACTACACCCCCCCCTTCCATTCGGCCCCAGCCCCCCTCGGTGCTCACCAATGTGGAATTGTAGTAGCCGATCTTGGGGTTGAGGGCGGTCACTAGCATGAGGGACGTCGTCATGATTTCTTCGATGCGATCTCTGCCGCGCGCATGTCCAAAAACATGCAAAACGGTTGGTGGGCGAAAGAGAGATGGAAGCAAGCGACCAAAATATAGAGAGCAAACAAACAAGTGCAAGCAAGCAAGCAAGCAAGCAAGCAAAGAACGCATTATGAAGCCTTAAAGGAATCCATGCGGTAAATCATCAACAGCAAACGAACAAAACCGAGTCGTCCAGTAGCCCAGTAGCCGAGTAGCTGAGTAGCCGAGCCTGGTCGAGTCGAGACGAGCCGAGTCGAGCCGAGTCGAACCGAACCGAGCCGAAACACCACTCGAAACAAGACCGGACTGGACCAAAGCGGACCAGATTAATAGACAAAACCAGGCCAAACAAAGCCAACCAAACCAAACCAAACCAGACGAAACCAATTAAAAAAAAAAATGTTGTGATGTGGTGTGGTGTGATATGGTATGGCATGGTACAGTGCGGGTACCGTGCACCTCAACGGAGCTCATTGACAGCAACCGAACCGAATCGAGTTGCCGAGTTGCCCAGCGGCCGAGTAGCCGAGTACTTGAGTAGCCGAGCCGAGCCGGGTCGAACCGAACCGAACCGAACCGAACCGAAACAAGCTAGCCCAATCGAAACAAGACCAGACTAGACCAAAGCGGACCAGATTGAAGTATTAATAGATTAAACCGGCCAAACCAAGCTATATATCAAACCAAACCAGACCAAAATACATCAAACAAAGTAGGGTGTGGTATAGTATGGTACGGTATGATATGGTACAGCAGTGCGGGTGCCGTGCACCGCAATGGAGCTCACCGGTTGGCTACGGTGCCCGACACGCAGCGGTCCGCGAATGACGAGCAACTGTCTCCTAGGAGTCGCATCGAAGACAGAAGGTTAGACACCTTAGTACAAAAAATGAACAAGGGGGGGGAGGCGCAAAGACGAGGGGGGGGGGGGGGGGGGGGGGGGGGGGGGGGTACTCATGTCATGCATGGCCGTAGTCGTGTGACAATAGATCCTCGCATCCCTCAATGCCCGGACGGAGCACGTCGGGTGTTCACCGACAAGGCAGACATTGTTTGCGCCATGGGGGGGGGGGGGGGGGGGGGGGAAGGGGGTACTCAATGTCATGCACGGCCATAGTCGTATGACCATAGTAGGCCCTCGCATCTCTTCAACGCCGTGACAATTTTCACCGACCAGACGGGCATTGCTTGCTCCAAGCGTGAAGCGCAGTGAGATTGTTCGGCGAGTCTCATGAAGGGAAAGCTGCATCCTACTAAGAACCGGCTGTGAGGCGGACTTCGGGGGGGGGGGGGGGGGGGGGGGGGGGGGGGGGGGGGGGGGGGGGGGGGGGGGGGGGGGGGGGGGGGGGGGGGGGGGGGGGGGGGGGGGGGGGGGGGGGGGGGGGGGGGGGGGGGGGGGGGGGGGTGCGGGGGTGCGGGGTGCACTCATGTCGGGAGGAGAGTCACGCCTGAGGTTGGGAAGAAGCTGCTGCGTAAAAGCAGGACGGAAGGCGGCTCGTCCGCCAAAAGAAGGCCATGCTGCGGGCGCGCTCGCAGCCAACACCAACGGACCGTCACAGCTCCAACGGGGAAAATATAGCGCCAACGAGCAATGATGCCGTTCGTTTGCGCTACCCCACCATCAAATATACCTCATAACACGCGGTATGCCCTACAAATACTCCAATAAAACAAACATGCTACTGTAGCAAAAGTATAGCACTATTACGGGGGACCGTAGTAAATAGGACCAAATACTGTTAGTACAAATGGGGAAATACAAAGGTTTTCGTGTGTACCGTAGGTCTTATTTACTATAGTCGCCCGTAACAGCGTGGGTACACCCCAGTTGATAGAACTCAAGATAAGAGAGCACTCCGGGGTCAACTCTTTTCTTTTAGGACTGTTGCAGTCCCGTTTCGGGGACAAACTACTATTAATAGTATTACGGGGGGGACCATAGTAAACCGGACCAAATGTCGCTAGTAAAAATAGGGAAATATATAGGTGTTTGTGTGTACCGTAGGTCCTGTTTACTACTGTTCCTCCGTAATACTCGGATTTTTTGTTTTTTGGTTTGTCTCCAAAACGGGACTGCAGTTTCAGAATGGGTTAAGAGCGGTCTAAACGGCTTGCCCCACCTGTGCACCAAACACGCTACAAATACCAGGTGTGCGTTACCTACCACAGATGAGAGCAAAACACGCATCTAAGAGCCCGTGTTCCCGCTTTTGTCACCGGGTGCTCTTAATTCGGGGGTACTCACTGTATCATACTACTGCCGGGGTCCATAGTAAAAAGGACCAAATGTTGTCAGTAAAAATAGCGAAATATATAGGTTTTTGTGTGTGCCGTAGGTCCTATTTACTACCGGTATGGTCTTAAGTAATAAAACAGGTGCTCACTCTATTAATAGGAGTTCAACCAAGCCAGAAAAAACTGCCTCGTAAGGTCGAAAAGTGTAACCCCTACCGCGGGATGAGTTAAAAACGCCTCCCGATAGGTTTCAACACCGAGACACCCGGTGGGCTCCATAACCTACAGCGGAAACTCGCCTCCGGCGGCGCCGCCGCCTCAAGCTCACGACACCGCCGCACACAATTACAAAAAAAACTTGTTACCAGGTACACCGTAATTATTTCGCGAAGGCAATCTTTTTAGCATGTAGTCAAAACGAAGTACCAGGTACGGAACAAGCACGCCCGATGATTATATTAGCTTGCAAAGTTCAGTATCAACCACTCAATCGGTCCGACTCACAGCTGCCGTGTTTGTACAATTAAAAAACGAGAGAGCGGAAGAGGTATGAGAAGAAGGACGGACCACAGACAGACCACGCGGCAACATCTTCCTTTTTTCGATCTCCCGTTCGTCTCTCAGGCTCGACCTCCCCACCCTCTCTCTTCCCCATCGACCCCTCTCTCTCTCACACACACCCTCCCTCCCTCCCTCCCTCCCTCCCTCCCTGCCTGCCTGCCTCCCTCCCTCCCTGCCTGCCTGCCTGCCTCCCTCCCTCTACAACTCCCTCCCCGTTTCTCACCATGACAGGCTTGAAGACGTTGAGTTCGAAGTGCCCGTTCGATCCCCCCACCGTGACCGCGACATGGTTTCCCATCACCTGCGAGGGTCATTATTCGTTAATTTGAGTAAACCTTTTATGTACTTTCGTTTCTTATATATTATTCCAAGATATAGTTGAATGATGTAGCCCTTTGTTCACGTATGAATTCACCATCTTTCATGAACCCATGAGCTCATTCATACACCAGGTAAACAACAACAACGATCAAACGTATATACGCACCCACTAACGTGAAAACATTCGCGTACTGTTTCGTTCACATGAATACATATCACTTGTTTGTTGCGCCACGAAATAACCGTAAAAGTACTGAAAAGCGGGCATCAGCACAGCACGAAAAACACTGCAACAACACACCGCACAAAAAAAGCTACCCCTCCACCCCCCCCACCCCCATCCCCGCCTACGGCGGTCATTAGTGTTACTGTAGACAATTTGTGTGGGGTGAGAAGCTCAACTCTGCACAAGGGGGATTATCGTGTCACGTAGCGTGTACCTGTGCATGGTAAGTCACCCAAGAGCAAGGTACACAGCAGTATAACCTTTGCGGTCTCTGGAAGTGGCCACACCAGAAATCCAATCAATTCACTCGCCGCTGTCATCCGTATGCAAAAATGTCCGCCTCAATAAGCGGGTTTCAGCAGGATGCAGCTCACCCTTCATGCGACTCGCCTAACACCTCACGTTTTTGGCTTCGCGCCTGGTGCAAGTAATGCCTGCCTGGTCGGTGAAAACCCGACGTGCTCCGTCCAGGCATTCAAGGGAGTGAGAAGGTCTATGGTCATACCACTACGGCCATGCATGACTTGAGTACCCGAGTACACCCCCCCGCCCCCCCTCCACCCCCCCCGCCTCCTCGACCCCCCTCCAACCCCACTCCGCGAGCTGAAAGCACCCACCTGGGCGCAGACCATGGTAACCGCTTCGCACTGCGTGGGGTTGACTTTCCCGGGCATAATCGAAGAGCCTAAAAAAAGGAGGGTGAGGGCCAAGGGAAAAATCACAAACAAAAAGGTGAACAATTTGACGCGTTCCTCTCCTCTGTCGGAGCCGGCTATACCCCTCCGAAACCCGAACGGAACCCGACGTGCTCCGTCCCGGCATTGCAGGGATGCAAGGGTTCATGGTCATACAACTACGGCCATGCATGATATCGAGCACACACACACCCTCTCCCCCCCTACGCCCTCTCTCTCGAACACAAAAGTTAGAGCTGCCGGGCGTCAGGTAAATATCGCTGGAAGCAGGCAGCCAGGTACCATTACGCCAATAGTACGTCATCGTTACCGCTACTGCTACCGTTACCGCTATCACTACCGTTACCGCTACCGTTATCGCTACCATTACCGTTACCGCTACCGTTACCACTACCTTACCGTTACCGCTACTCCTACCGTTACCGCCACCGCTACTGTTACCGCTACCATTACGCCAATAGTACGTCATCGTTACCGCTACTGCTACCGTTACCGCTATCGCTACTGTTACCGCTACCATTCCCGTTTCCGCTACCGTTACCACTACCGTTACCGCTACCGCTACTGTTACCGCTACTGTTACCGCTACCGTTACCGTTACCGCTACCATTACCGCTACTGTTACCGCTACTACTACCGCTAGCGTTACCATTACCGTTACCGCTACCATTAAAACAAAACGTACCGTTGCCGTTACCGCTCCCGTCACCGCTATCATTCACGCTACCGCCAACGTCACCTATCCTTTTCCAATTGTCGCTTCAGTTACCGCTGTCACGACCGTTCCCCTTCCGACTACCGTTATCGCTACCATTTCCACAGTTACCGATCCCTCCACGGCTCCCGCTACCGTTGCCGCCACCACTGCCATACCGCCACCACTTCCACTTCAGTTTCCATTTACCGCTCTCGTTACCGTTCCCGAAACCGATACCGTTCCGAGTAACGTTCCCGTTCCCGAAACCGATACCGTTCCGAGTAACGTTCCCGTTCCCGAAACCGATGCCGTTCCGATTACCGTTACCGATACCATTACCATTGCCATTACCGCTACCATTACCATTACCATTGACGCTAACGACGTACCCGGTTCATTCTCGGGAAGGCTGATCTCGCCAAGGCCGCACCGCGGACCGGACCCCAGAAAGCGCATGTCGTTAGCAATCTGACCTCGTCGTCACCAAGCCAAGCGTAAGGGAAAAGCGGCGGGGCGTGGGTGTGTACAAGTAGCAGAATCAGAGAAGATGGTGGATGAGGGGGGGGGGGGGGGGGGGGGGGGGGGGGTGTACTCGATAGGAGAGATGTACTCGATCTCATGCATGGCCGTAGTCGTATGACCATAGACCGTCGCATCCCTACAACGCCGGGACGGAGCATGTCGGGTTTTCACCGACCGGGCAGACATTGCTTGCACCAAGCGCGAATCACCGCGAGGTGTCCGGCGAGTCGCATGAAGGGTGAGCTGCATCCTACTAAGAACCGCTTGTGAGGCGGACTTGCATCTGGATGACAGCTTCAACGAGTTAGTTTAATTTCCGGTGTGACCACTTCCAGAGACAGCAATGGGAGTACTATGTGACTGCCCCCTGGGTGTCTTACTATAAACGCTACGTGATGCGATCAATTCCCTTGTGCAGAGTAAAGGTTATTTACCTCGCACAAATGATCTATATGTAGACGACCACCTGTGGGCGACCGCCAAAAAAAAACAAAAAAAACAAAAAACGATACCCTGCTTGTCTAGCTCGCGTAGTGAGCGGCATGTTTTAATGTGTCGTTACCAACCGACGGCAACCCAACCCATATATAATATATATAGTAGGGGGGGGGAAAGATGAAGGAGGAGGGGGGGGGGGGGGGCGGCAAGAGCAAGCGAAGTCTGATCCAACACCGGAACGTCTCTGTACATGGCGCCGCGCAACGTGACCTGTTTCGGCCAACGCAAAAAAAAAAAAAAAACGCGCCGTAAAAAAAAAAAACACGCCGCACCCACCCAAGGCAAGTACTCACACACTCGCGCACGCAGGTACAGGTCCTTTTTTAGGTTTTCCTTTCGTGACTAACTACAAAGAGCACGCCCTCAACCCCTCACCCCACTACCTCCTCGCTCTCTTGCCCGTCTCGCCACAACAGGGGGAGGGTCGGGGGGGGGGGGGGGGCGTACTCATTTGTTGCTTGCGTTAGTCATTTGACCATTGACCACGCATCCTTTCCGAGACGGAGCACCGTTCCTACTCCTAATAGAGACCTCCAACAATTGGGAGGGGCGGGGGGGGACTGAGAAGGTACCCACCTTCATGAGGGAACAGGCCAGAGTGTTAAGGGCGCCGCTGGCTTCGACCACGGAGTCGTGGGCCGCGAGAGCCTCGAATTTATTAGGCGCAGTCTCGAACGGTAGCTTGGTCTCCTCGGAGATGAGTGCCGCGATCTCCACGTCGTAACCCTGGCGAGGCGATCCCCGCCATTCCGTGCCCGATTGCCGATTACCGGTTACCCAGCACCGATCATCACCAAGCGACCAAGAGGTGGCAGGGGGGGGGGGTGGGGGAGGAGGAGTGGGGGGGTGATGGTGGTCGTAGTGAAGAGGATGGTGACGATGGTGGTGGTGGGGGGGGGGGGGGGTGGTGGTGGTGGTGGTAGTGGTGGTGGCGGTGGTGGGTGTTGGTGGTGGGTGTTGGTGGTGGTGGTGGTGGTGGGGACAGATGGTGATGGTGGCGGCAGGGGGGGGGGGGGGTGAAGGTCAGGGGGGGGTGATGGTGGTAGTGGTGGTGGCGGTGGTGGTGGCGGTGGTGGTAAGGAAAGTGGTGATGGTAATGGTGGTGGTGGTGATATTAACAATGACATCGACGTCGGCGACGATGGCAACCATGGCGACGACGGTGATGACGACCATAATAATGATGAAAGATGGCGATAATGACGATGACAAGAGGCGCAATAAGCGAAAAAAAAAAACGAGCAAAGAGACGGTACGAGTTAGACGCGTTGCGACGTTGAGATCACCAGTAAAGATAAGGAGGGGGGCGGGTGGAGAGGCAAATTTCGCGGGGGGTGCGGGGGGGGGGGGGGGGCGTACCCATGTGTTGCTTGCTTCATTCATTTGACCATTGACCCATCATCCCTTTCGAAACGGGGCGGGGGGGGGGTACGAAGTGGGGGGGAATAAAGGGGAGAGAGGAGGGGGGGGGGGGTAGGGGTGGAGGGAGGTAAAAGATGAGAGATAGGAGGGACACGTCAGGTTTTTGTTCTGTAAGACCTTGTAGGAATGGGTTGTGGTAGGGGTCAGAATAGGTTTACGTCGAACACGATACTACAATAACTGACATTTTTACGTTAGCACCATCACAGCTTTAGGACTAGACTAGGGATATATGTTGCTAGAAATAGAGATAAGGTTAAAATTAGTGATCACGGGTTGCAGTCAGGGACAGTACACGTCGCACAATGTACCATTACGGGGGACCACAGTAAATAGGACCAACTACTGTTTGTAAAAATAGGGGAAATATATACGTTTTTGTGTGTACCGTAGGTCCTCTCTACTACGGTCCTCTGTAATACAATACCTGGCAATGGGCAGACGCGTGTTTCGTCTTCTAGGGGCAAGCCTCTAATTTTTATGTGGCTCCTCTCTCAAGGAGCTCTCCATCCCACCCAAGCAGACGAAAAAAAAAAATCAAGAGTAAGAATAACCCCAATCAATCATTATCAAACATAAATGACACTCGAACGACAACCATCGGGCAGTTCTTCTGGGTTAACGAGCGCCGTCAGCCAGAACCGATTTCGCCAAAAAAAAAAAAAAAAGGAAAAAATGCTACCTCTTCTCTCGTAGCGCGCGTCGGTAGATCGGAAACAACATGAGGAGCAGGGTTAAAGTCACCGTCACAGGCTACAGGATGACGGTTCCAGTTACACTTTCAGAAACTCGTCACATATTTGCACCCGAATACAATAACTGGCAGTAGCAGGACGGGGGGAAGATTAGAGCTACTGTTGTTACGGGGGACCATAGTAAATAAGACCAAATATTTTTCGTAAAAATAGAGAAGTATATAGTTTTTTGTGTGTACCGTAGGTCCTACTTACTATGGTCCCCCGTAATAGGGTTGAAGGTAGGCGTAGGACACATCACATGTGTGTACTTACTCGTACAATACCTGGCAGTAGGTCAGGGGAAAGCTTAGGTAGAGAGCTGCGACGATAGGGTCACGGCTAGAGGTAGGGACGTTAGGGTAGCAAGGGTAGGGGTAGGGCTAGCGTTACGGTTGGGAGGGGGCTCTTGCCTTCTCGGTGTTGAGCCCCGTTCCTACAGCGGTGCCGCCTAGAGCCAGGCGGTAGAGCGACGGCAAGGTAGCCTCCACCCTCTGTATTCCGTACTCCACCTGCGGCACGTGTCATTGTCATTGTCATTGGCGGCGGCGGCGGCGGTGGCGGCACCGATGGCGGCGTGAACCAAAAACAAAACCAAAAACATTCGAACGAACGAACGAACGAACGAACAGAATAGATAACAACAACAAAAAAGCGTAAAAAAAGAAACAACCACAAAAACGATTCATCGAAAACATCAGGGGTGTTAACGGGGTCGGGTCAAACATCGCGGGTCGGGTCAGGTCAGGTCGGGTCGGGTCGGGTCGGGTAACGGTAACCGGACCCGATCGGTAAGAATCAAGAAACCTTCTGAACCGTAAAGAACCCCCGGAAAACATGAACGGTGGAACGAAATATTGGAATGAACAAACGAACGACCGAACTCTATCAACCACGGAACGAGCCTTAGAAGCAATCCGAAAAATAGGGGCCAAACTCTGTATCATCAGAACGGACAAAAAATCAGCACCATGGCAAAGCACGAAGGGACGAACGAACGAATGCTAAATCATTGGAACAGACAAAAAGAACGAAATTATGGAACGAGATAGTTGGAATGAACGAGACAGAACGAACGAAATTAAGGAACGAAATCAACTGATTGAAACGGTGGAGCGACGTCACGTCAGTGCCACATCGCGTTCGCGTAGGCGACGGCTGGTCCCTTTCTCGAGAGTAAGGCGGGGGGACTCGGCGTCCAAAAAAACAAAAAACATGAAGGGGGTCATCCTAAAAAAAATCCCTTGTCACGTCGCCCCCACCCTGCAGCCCCCACCGCAGCCGTGTGCCCTGCAAGCCCAAGAGCTAAGCCGACGCGCCCTCCCGCCGGAGAACGCGGCACAAAAAACGAACTCGTCGTAGTAACTATATAGGCGGAACAGCCAGACATCAAAACAAAACGTGGGGTAAAAAAAAATATTTTTTTCGCCCCCCTCCCCGTTCAACCCCTCACTTCCACCCCCACCTCACCCCACACCCCCACCCCTAACCCCACCCCCACCCCCCGCGGCACCAAACGGGGAAGTTTTTCCACCAGACCTGCGAGGCGTACCCTCCGAACTCCTGTCCTAGGGTGAGCGGGGTCGCATCCTGGGTGTGCGTTCGGCCGATCTTGATCACGTCTTTCCACTCTTCCGACTTCGCAGCGAGAGCCTCGTGCAGCTTGCGGAGCCCCGGCAGAAGCACGCCGCGTGCCTGCGTCAGGAACCCCCCCCCACCACCACCACCACCGGGACGGCGCAGTACGGCAACGCGAGGCGGCAGCGCGGTAGTAAGGAGATGGGAGCTGTATGAGGCCACTGAAAAACGAATCCTACACATATTCTAAGTATTGTGTACCCGGAATGCGGTTGCAGGGGTATGGTGTGGTGTGGCTTGGTGTAGTTTGGTGTGGTATGGTATGGTAAGGAATGGTATGGCTCGATACGGTACAGTATGGTACAGTATGATACCGTATAGGTACAATGTGGTACGGTACATGGCGATACGGTACGGCTTGATACTGTGTGGGATGGTATGGTGTTGGTTGGGACGGTATAATTTGGGACTGTATGGTTCGCGGTGGTGCGATACGGTACGGTACCGTAGGGGCAGAGATAGAGATTGAGATAAAGAGACCCGCGTGCTCGGGCGACGAGGGAAAAAATGAAGCATCTAAAGAGAAGCGAGCTATGCCTATCTCTGCACGTTTCCCTTTCCCCCTCCGTCTGCCCCTCTCTCCTTCTTGCTTCCCTCTTCTCTCCCCCTCTCCCTTTCTCCCCTCCCCCTTCACCGTCTCCCTTCGTCGCTCTCCTTCGTTGCCCCTCTCCCTCCCTCCTCTCCCTCCCTCCCCTCCCCCTCCCCCTCCCTCCCTCCCTCCTTCGCCCCCCGCTCCCTCTCTCTCCTTCCCTCTTCCTTCCTTTTCCCACCCTCTAACCCCCACCCCTCTCTTTCTTCGCCCCCCCCTCCAACCAATCCTCCACCCCTCCCCTCATTCCCTTCTCCTGTCTCTCTCCCTCTTTGCCCCCTCTCTCTCTCTCCCTGCCGTGACAATCGTTCCCACCTGTAAGATGGCCGCGATGTGCATGGCCGTCGGAAAGCTGTCGTTCGATGACTGCCCCATGTTCACGTGGTCGTTCGGGTGAACCGGCTTCTTGCTGCCCATGACGCCTCCAAGTATTTCGATCGCCCTGCCATGTTGTCGAATACCACAAGAATATCAAACACACACACACAAAAAGCGAACAGACAAAAGACAAACAACACCAAAAAGAGACAGGGGGGAAAAAAAAAAAAAAAGCACTTGACACGGGGGGGATAGCATTCAGAACCCACGGCTCACCCAAACATCACGAATCCCGTCCGTTTGTTTTTCCCCAACCATGTTTGATTTTTATATAGTATGGTCTATCGTAGCAGACAAAGAACAAAAAACACACAAAACATACAAAACACACAAAAACACACAAAAACACACACGCAAAGACACGCAAAACAAAAACCCACACAACTCACTAAAACGGAAATGGTACAAAAAAAAGGCATGAGTGATGGTGAATAATCAACAACGAGTTATACGTGACGAAAAATGAGCTTGACAGTCTCGCGGAGTATGTACGAGGATAGCATGGTTGTATTAACCCATTTAGGACTGTGTTTTTTTCTGTTCTGGGGACAAACTACTCAACTTCCCAAGCAGGTTGCCCCAAAAAGGGACTACGCTCCCAAAACGTCTGCTCATGTTGTGCTTCTTTACGAAACAAAAAAAGTAAGGTCACAACCTCTGGACGCCAATTTTCTCAACGACTTCACAACCTTACGTGCACGCCAATTCTCTTACCAACTCTCTCAAAACATCAGCCTCATTGGAGTTTCGGTGTTGGGCCAGATGGTCGTGGAGGGTATAAATGTTCCTTAAGCTGGAAAATAGGCGTTATTATTCAAAAACAGAACAAAGCGCAACCAAAAGTGTGTATCGTCTTATTTCGTCATTTTGGGGGCAAGTGTCAGCTCTGCCACAAAGCCCCGGCCACCCGCGAGCCGCGAAAGAGACTGAGGTCACAATCTTGTGGTGACGCAATTGCATCACCTGTTCGAGATGACCTCGTTGCAGTTCATGTTCGTCTGCGTCCCGCTACCCGTCTGAAACACAACCAGAGGGAAGTGGTCGTCCAGTTTTCCCTCGATCACCTGCCAACGACACACGGCATGGTGTATGGTACAGTATCGTATGGTATCGTATCGCATGGCATGGTATGGTATGGTATGGTATGATATGATATGGCATGGTACGGTACGGTGCGGTATGGTATGGTATGGTATGGTATGGTATGGTATGGCATGGTATGGTATGGTATGGTATGGTATGGTATGGTACGGTACGGTATGATATGATATGGTATGGTATGGTATGGTATGGTATGGTACAGCATGGTACGGTATGGTATGGTATGATACAGTATGGTAAACTTTCGTACGGTAAGGTATGGTATGGATTGGTATGGAATACTCGTAGCATGATACGACATGAATATCGTGTTCTGCATGGTACGCCCAAAACACTATTAACACCGTTGACTAAGACCGAAGCGATTTGCCAGCGGTAGTTTACACAGCCGCCTATAATATAGCCCATGCCTTATTTGGGCACGCCTTACTCTTAGAGCTGGGTAAAGGAGACCGTACAGAAAATCGGGAAATTGGAGATCCGACCAGCCCAACCGACCGACCGAAAATCTCAGAATATAGAACGAACTCTCCCGATTTATCACGAAAGCTTGAGTATCGACCATTCAATTGGTCGAACTCACAGCTGACGCATCTGAGATTGTTTTGTTTTCTTCACTTTGTTTTTGATGTCTTCCACCAGCGCTCGGAACGACAGTTGCACCTACCCATTCAGAGGGAGTTGATCCCTGGCGAGAGCTACCCTATCGCAACAGTTTTGCGGGCAAGCGGCTTAAAAACGTTCCTCCCACACGCCCGACAGATAGAAAATCGATTCCCACTTGACGGATCTAGATGCTTCGGGGCAGATAGATCCCTGACCTGTGTGATCTGTATGATCTAGTTCCTGTTACCAAGTGGGAGCCGTAAAATCTGCGTGATCTAGGACATACTGCCTGGGTTGGATCTGTACTATTCAGATCCTGTACAGCATATCTTAACGGCAGAACAGTATCTACAGTAGATGATCTAGATGATCTAGATCGTGATACGCGCTATTTAATATTCAGATCCTGCAACATATCATAACCTAGATGATCTACAGCAGATAGATAGATCGTCATTGAAGCGACGTATGAAACGAGAACCCTTCTGTCATTCATCGATAGTAGCTAACTTTCACTGCGGCGGCGGATGCTCACGTTGTTGTGCTCTGTGAGCATATTCACCGGCGGAGCTCGGGAGCGGCGTGGTACCATACCTCGTCGGCGGCCTGAATGATGGCTTCTCCGATAGACTTGTCCATTTTCCCCTTGGAAATGTTGTACATCGCCGCGCACTTTTTCAGGATGCCAAACCCTGTGTGCGCAATACATCAATCAATGCATGGGTGTTCACGCACTGATGCATTCATGTGTGCAACGTGTTATATGACATGCATACGGGCGTTTGTGACCATGATCGCGGTGGCATACTGATATCAGGGACAAACACGAGGCCGGGTCGTTTTATGTTGTGAACGGAAATAATAATAAAAACGGACCGGGTACGGAGGGGGGGGGGGGGGGGGGGGGGGGGGGGGGGGGGGGGTACTCATTATCATGCATGGCCGTAGTCGTATGACCATAGACCCTCGCATCCCTACACTGCCGGGACGGAGCATGTCGGGTTTTCACCGACCAGGTAGACATTGCTCGCACCGAGCGCGAAGCGTCGTGAGGTGTTGGGCGAGTCGCATGAAGGGTGAGCTGCATCCTACTAAGAACCGCTTTATAGGCGGATTTTCTTGCATATGGACGACAGCATCAATGAATTGATTTAATGTCTGGGGGGGGGGGGGGGGGGGGAGGGGGGTTACAAACTACAAACCCCGAAATATACCTTTTTGTACTCGTGATACCATGCTAATGACAAGTTTTTCAGGTCGTCCTTTTCGCTGAGTAGCAAAATGAAATAAAATGAACCTTAACTTTATCAAATCAGTCACTATTAATACACTGTGCTCAACCGCGGAACGATCCCGGGCGACGATACCATACCCCCGCCGGAGTGGAAGAAAGCAAACGTTGAAAAAAACAGCACACACACGCAGCACATACATCACAAACAGCACATGCAGCACATGCAGCACATGCAGCTCATACAGCGCATACAGGACATGCTGCATACACAGCATACACAGCACATACAGGACACAAAGCACATACGTCAGCAGCAGCATAGCGCCAGCACGGAAGCACGCGGCGGTCTCCAACATCGCCCTCGCACATGTCCACCAACACCTGCAAGCACCATGACCGTAGGACTGCTGCTCTAGACTACATAGTTGTACGCACGTACGAATATTCTCAAGTACATATTATCATCACCGTAAAAACGTAAAATCAGCCGCCGGCGTAGAGCCAGCTATCATAGAACTGGATAAATTTCAGCATCTCAGCCCGCAAAAAAACACCCTACCAAAAAGCAAGTGGAGTTTCGCTCGGTTCAGCCAGCACGCACACACGCGACGACATCATCGACCAATCACCACCGCGCTACTATACGATAACCGCATACTCCCCGACAGTATTTACATACGTACACACTTGAGTAAGTTTTTTTTTTTTTTTCTGCCTCACAGCAGTATGTGACCACATAAATTTGTACCATTCTGTCCGAAAATACAAGGAGTGTTTGTATGTTAAAATTGAATAGAAAACACACACCTTTTACTTACAGGGGCGGAGTGGTATATCTCCAGACTATAATAGCGTGAACGATGAGAGGACAATGTCGTCAGGTAGACAGAATGGTTATGTGTGAAGATAATATGCTCGTATAGGAGTGGTCACCGGTGGTACATAGGAGTCGCCACCGGTGGCCACCGGTGGCCACCGGCTACATAACCCAAAGGAGGACGCGACGCGAGACGTGCGATGTTGAGTCGACCGCTGTTTCTGCCCTTGATGGAGCCCTGAGCGCCCCAGGTGGGCTTTGTCCGGGCGACTTCTGCGAATCTCACGGGGTGCCGGTCAATGATGCTACGCAAGAAGCCGCGGTTTGACCTCTTGGAAGGCCGCCCCCTACACTGAAACTACACTACTGTAGTACAGTATATACATGAAGGCCAAGGAAAGAAGCTGCTGACGCGCCCAAAAAGACCGGCCTCCTATACTATTAATAGCATGTTTGATGCCGGGCGTCCAGTGACGAGCGCATCGGTAAGCGCGGGCGGCACCATAATCCCCTTTTACGATGATATTCTTGATGTGTATTGAGGTCTTTGTAATCGATCTTTGGAATAAAAAAAAATAGAGCAAGTCGCGGATCGTGAAGAAACACGCATGGCGTTTCGCGTCTCCGGCAGGCCGAGAGATGGGGGAGAAGAATATCCAGAAGGGAGAACTGTTGCGGAAGAGATTGTCGCAGGGGTGAGCCCTTCCCTACAGGCCTGGGGCTTGGCTGTGCCTCTCAAGTGCATACAGTAAGACAGCCAAAAGTGGTTGCATAAAGCTGTATAGAGATAAATGTACTACTAATATTAATAAACGCAAGCTACGCTGGCTCTATCCGATACCACTCTGTTGTGTAGGTACAACGGCACAGCAGTAGTAGGTACCACAGTACAAAGAGTACCTATTAATACCTACAACAGTCAGTACGTACGCAGAATATTTCAAGTCTGCATGTCGAGCGCCAAACATCCAGCAGGTTTCCCGCTCTATCACGTGCTACGGCCGCTCCCGTAGGTCTGGGGCTTGGTTTGCTACTTGGGTTGCGTGCGTATGTCTACAGGTAGCTAATGTACAACGCTATCAGCGTAGACTACTCTGCTGTAGCTTGTCTTGTGTAGGACTGCTCAACAGTCAGTGAAATAGTCAGCAGAACGCTGGGAAATTGGAAGCATAACATGACCGATGGTACATACAAACAACTACTGCTGTTTGCTGCTGCTTTCCGAGAACAAATCACCTTTGACAATCTCGATCGGCATGCGAGATTCTCTGCCGCCTATAGGGAAATTTTGCAGGCTGCGCTGCGTCTGCGCGCCCCAGTACTTGGTGCTGTCCACGTGGACATCTCCAAAGGTGTCGGACTCGGTCCTCAAGCTCTCGGTGCTCATCTTTGCCGTCGTCGTGTATCGCACAGCAGCAGATGAAGTCGGAGATGTGCTGAGTGTCACTAGACTACGATTGGGGTTATGCAGCACGAAGGCCCTGCTTACGGCAAAGCTGCTGCCGCTGCTGCAGAGACCTTGGAGCGCAAAAGACGCGGATGCGAAGGGGCGGAAGATCTTCGTCTGCATTCGGGTGGTAATGCCTTGAAATGTGTCAAAAACGGAACGGATTGAGGTTGTGAGGGTGCGTGCTGCGCACAAGTTGCGCGAGTGTGCGTCTTGTGGGCGCTGGCTCAAGTCGCACTACCCCGGATACAAAACGCTACCGAATACAGTTACGAAACCCCTTATTTGGTTTCGAACACACACTGCAGAGAAGCCAGCGCAACCGAGGCAACAGCGTCCTGCCTTTGGGAAAAGCGCACGCAATGACGTTGGCGCGTATATTCGACCCCTATGCGATGGCCCTGAGCTTCCTCGTAGGCGGCGTGGGGTTCGGTATGACATTTTTCTTCAACACCAACGTCCAGGGCTGGGGAATGCACGAGATCGGCTATCCTGCTATGGCGATGGTGAGTTGACGTAACCCGCCGGAAAGAGAGAAGAGGTCATGCACGAGGAGAGGGTACCTTCGACTCGCATCTTGATCACGTTCTTGGCTGGCATAAAGAAGCACCCACAACTAATAAGCTGCCAGGTACCAGGTATTGGTAAAAGCAAACACATGCAGCGTCCTCTTCCTCTCTCTTTGAGGAGCACGTGCGCACAGCAATCAGCGGTAGATTCCGAGAGAACAGTATTTATGTACCTGAGGTACAAGGTGCCCCTTCCACGCGGGGTGAGGCAAGGTTGATGGTAGTCAACTATTAATGTTACCAGGTACCGGTATTGTATACGAAGTGGAAGGAGCGTTGAATATTGCATGGCGATAGGTTGATATAAACTGCTGCGTACGTACTCGTAGTCACTAACTGTAGTGGATGCTTCGAGTTTATCGGAAATGGTAGCGCGGAACCAGAGAACGTGATGTTGACGTTGATGTTGATGCTGTACAGGCTTACGGCAGCAGCCACTTCGATGCACAGCAGTATTAGTAGTAACCAGCGTACCTGTGGTACCATTTAGGTGCGACATTATCTGGAGGTAATCCTACAGGCTGTGGTATGCTCGTGGGGCGTTTCCGAGGGTGAGTATGAGCTCGTTCCCGAAACCGTAGAGATGTACATGAGATGCTGTTGAGGGTGTTGTGCAATGTGCGCGACGATTTCCGTGTCGAGCTTGTTGGTACAGGTTTGGGTTCCCAAAAACACGTCGTGTGCTATTGTTGTCAAGAGAACAGGCATCGTCGCCAACTTCGTCGATGTTGTTCCGGCCGTCGTCAGGGTTTCGCGGCGGCGGTGGTGTGTTCCTGCCCGGATGGAAAGACTGTGTGTCTTGCGTGCGCGGCATACCCGCTAACACAGTGTGTTTTTCATTGAACAGCGAGCCGAACGGTGAAAGACACACTGTGTTCGCGCGGCTGCCGCTCATGCAAACACGCAGATTTTCTCTCTGGGCAGCATCACACCACCACGGCCGCCGCAGATGCCGGATGAGCAGCTTCCAAAGCTTTGCAGGCGACCAGTTCGCTTGTCACTTTCGTGACTTTGTCCAGGCTCCTCTCGAAGCGGTTGCAGATTTGCTCCGGCGAAAGTTCCCCCCCCCCTCTCCTCCTGCGGGTCCTGGCGGTCGCCAGACCAGCTGTTTCGAAAGCGTTAAGCTGAGTCAGGGGTTCCGCCAGCACTTGATTCGCTCACAGGCAGACGTGCCTTCCGTTTGCCTGCAGACGTTGTTGCCGCGGACAGCCAGGTTTCCGAGTAGGCGGAGGCTGCGTGCGCGAGCACAGCAAATCCACCAGCAATCGCAGAGGCGTCTTTCTGGGCAGAAAATCAGCAATAGCGATTGCCGTAGGGCTTCTTGAAGGGAACTCCACCTTTAACCCCCCCCCCCATCCCTCCCTGCATTCGCCTCCCCTCCGGGAACTCCCAGATATACGTCTACGCTCGAAACGCACGGTTTCTCGAGACCGACGATAAATTGAACGAAGAGCTTCTTGAAGGAAACACTGCCACGACCGCCGCTGTCGCCGCCGCCGATGGTGCTGACGGAAAGGATCGGAAACTGCCGGCTCCTCCCACTAACGCTCCCGGGCTGGTCCTCGTCGCTGGGGAGCCCCTGAAGGCGCCGGCCGAGGGGTCGCTGTCGGTGGTCTTCTTTTTCGCGACGTGGTGCGCCAACAGCAAGAGGTGCTTGCCGTCTATCTTGTCGATGGCGGCGAGGTATCAAGATGAAGGTGGGACGGGTATGGGGGAAGGAGAATGGGGGGGGAGGGGGGAGGGGTGAGGGGGGCGGGAGAGCAGAGGGAGGGGATGGAGGAGTGGTAGCGGGGGGCGGGGGGGGGTTGCTGAGGTGGAGGTGGTGGGGAGGGGGGCTAGGGTGGTGGAAGTGGGGGGCGCGGGAGGTTCGGTTCTTTTTATTTTGCGCGCCGTAGGATGTGCCGCCGACCGCATTCTCCGTGGGAAACAGGACAAATTGTAAACAGAACGGAAAGGTATCGTTGTTCTATTCATAGGACGGGGTTCCCTCTTCGATATGCCCTGTGTAGCGCTGGAGGGGGGGCAGGGGTATTTAAGAGAGCGCGCCCATGGTGACCAACCTCAGCAAGACGCCCTGCGGCAATCACTGACGGCGACAGTCCAGCGACTACGTTCAGCTAGGGGCGTGTCAGATATCACGTTTTGTGTCAGGTTATCTACGTGTGTCGAACCTCATTGGTGCAGACCGCACCACGTTTGGATCAGGTTACACCGCTTATTTTGTGTAGAATACCGATTCAGATATTTACGGGTATAGTTCTTGATTGATATCAACCTCAGTCATTTGTGGGCCTTTTAAATTGGGACGTGCTGCGTCAGCGTGCTTCCTTGGTTGCGACGGCTACGACGCTCTGACGTGGTGCCTCTAATGCGTTGACAGAGGACGAAAGTATCATCGAGTTTGTTTCCATGTGATGTGAAGTGAAGCGAAGACGTCAGGACGCCGTGCTTTAACGAGCGCCAGGTCTTACTACTCCTGTTGTAAAGCAGCTGTGTTATCACCCGCGCATATACGCAGACGCCTGTGCTACTGCGGCACTTGGACGCATCCTTGCTGGCAGCCACAGTACACACAAGGTACCGTACAGGGTCAACAGTATACCGACATTCCGATATCAAGACCGGCGTATTTTTTACGTACCGCGATTGCTGCATGGTTGACATAAACCGCTGGATACAGTCGTTAGTGTTTTCCAGCCAGACGTCGTCCTTCTCGAGACTCTCGGTGGGCTCCCCCATCGGCCCACCAACCGCCTCTGGGAAACCAGGAGAGTCGTCGTCAGCCATGAGGGCTCACCCGATAATTTGTTTTTACCGTGACGGTGGTCCCTCCCGCCCGCGGATCGACCACCGTCATAGTAGAACGAAGTGGTGGGCCTAGCCCTAATTGTTGACTCTGACTCTCCTGGTTTTCCAGAGGTGGCTGGTGGGCCGACGAGGGAGGTCGCTGAGATTTTCCAGCAGGGTGGCACCTGGCTGGAAACATCTCATGATTGCACTCAAGTGGTTGCTTCGAACCATGCAGTAATCGCGGTTCGTTGGGAAAGCGCTGGTCTTGACCTTGGAGTATTGGCACAGTCTGGATCTGTTTGGTACCTGTGCGTGGCTTTCAGCAAGGGCGCATCCAAGTACCGCGATAGAACAGACGTCTGCGTGTGTGTGCGTCTTCCATGATATTGCGACGTGAATCGTCCACCTTTGCTTGGTCGCGACGTCTAGCTCTGCCGCAGCGGCTCTATTGCTTCGACCGAGGACAAGCGTTGCGTCCGGCATCATCTACTGTAGTATAATTTAGTGTGACCTGAAGTGAGGTGAAGCGAAGACGTCGTTATGTAACGATCATCAGGTCTTACTTCATGTTGACTACTGCAGCCGTGGTGTCACGCACCTGGCACACATACGCAGAAGCCTGTTTCGCTGCGGCACTTCGATCCGTCTTCGCTGGCAGCTACGCACAGGCACCGTACAAGAACATTGTACCGACTTTCCGAGGTCAACACCGGTGCATTTCTGACGTACCCCGGTTACCGCATGGTAGGAAATGAGCCCTGCGTGTACTTTTAATGTGTTCCCAGCCAGGCGTCAGCCTGCTGGAAAACCTCGGCGGGCTCCTCCATCGGACCCCTTGAACGCCTCTGGGAAATCAGGAGAGTAAACGTCAGCCGCTAGGGCTAGCCCGATCATTTTTTTTCACCGTGACGGTGGTCTCTCCCGCGGGCAGAAAAACCAAAGAGGACCTCTTTTTGGTTTCGCCGCCTGCGGGAGAAACCGCCGTCACGGGTAAAATTAGTGAGGCCCGCGCGTAGTTCCAGCATGAATTCGGAGAGCCAAAATTCGAAAAGCTGTTCACCACTCTACTTCTAGAGACACTATAACCCTATATAACCCTAACCCCAACCGCTCCCGTAGCCACATGAACTGAGTCTCGAGAAAATCGGGCGCTTTTTTTGTGTGGTTGGAAATTTGATCGACGACATTGAAACATCACCTAAAAATGTTTTCCGATTCCCACACTTGATCCTAGATGGCAGTCCAGTGATACGGTGAAGCAACCGATTATCATTGGGGTATGCACCATGCACGAGCTTATGTTGTTGTTTTTTTTTCGCACGGCATGAGTCCTGTTTGCGGCACACGGGCTTGTATTGTACACGCTGGCGACCCGAAAGGCGGCATTTCCTTTTTAAAGCAAGAAGGGTTCCCTCGCGCGGTAGGGAGCGCGGTTGCTGAAGGCCAAATACAGGCCCGTGTTTGTTTCCCTCTCGGCCGTGTCGTCTGCTTGTGGCTGTTGCTGTTGGAGGTGTTGTTGTTGGTGCTTTTGCTGTTGTGGTTGTTGCTATTGTAGTCATCATTGCTGTTGTCGCGATGGTTGTCAATTGTTGTTGTAATTTCCCCCTCCAAACCTGGTTTGCAGTTGCAAAGAGATGAGCGCTGTCCTTGCCTCTTGTCTTTTGTAATTGTTTTTTCATCTTTGTCGTCGCCAATCGACCGCCGCGGGCGAAAAAGAAAGGGGCGACATTTGCTGCCGTACACCCAGAAGCGGAAAAAAAGCGACCTGTCGATTTTCCCCTCACGTCTTGGGGGAGAAAACAACTTACCATTCACATTAGAATTGGGGTAATTTGGGGGTCACCCCTTGTACTTGTTAATATTAGCAGTGCAAAAATATAATTTACTCTAATTTCAAGTAAATTGCCCCCCAAGAACGTGGGTTGTAGCCACAACGAGATTAACGTTGTTGTCCTTTTCTATTGTCGTTGAATTTGTTTTCCCCATCTCAATTCGATGCGAGTCAACGAGGGGGAAAAAAAAGTGATTATAACTATTTTCGCGATAAAGATGAAGGTGCATACCGTAGAGGGGAGGGGCGAGGAGAGAGCCTTACTGTGTACCCCCCGGACGAGGAGGAAGAAGAGAGAACATGTAAGGACGAAGATAATAAATGGGATAAAAAAAAAAGTAAAATATAAATAAAAACATCGTCGCCGTCGTTGTTGTTGTCGCCTTCCGACCGCCGCGTGCAAAAAAAAAAAAAAACGAAACAGGGGTGAGCTTTGCCGGCGTGACTCAGGAAGGAGAAGACGACCTCCAATACTTCGTCGAGACCTGCCAGCGCCCCCTGCGATCGGTAACCCTGCTCGCAGACGAAGAGGGCGCGCTCACAGAAGGCTACCAGGGGGCCCACGGAACTACGACCGTCCCCCACTGCTACATCATCCGAGGGGGGACAGGGGACGGGTTTGGAGTGGTGGAGTGGCATGGGCACCCGACACGGTTGGAGCAAGCCCTGATTTATATTTTGGACTGTGCAGCGGAGGAGGCGGAGGAGGCGGGGGCGAGGGGGGAAGGGGGGGGCGGGGGCGCAACGACTCAAGCCAAGGTTCCTGAGGCGGTACCGGTGGAGTAGTTGAGCTGAGCTTAGCCGAAGGAGTGGTTGGGGAGAGGCGTGTGGAGCTCTCTCAAGGGGCGGTGTGGGTTTTGCTGTGGCTTTGCTGTACGAGTGCTGCGCTTCCCTCTTTGTTTTTGTTTTGTGTTTTTAGTTTTATAAAAAAATGTATTGAAGAGTTCTCCGGATTTGTTTTTGTTTTTGTGAAGGAAACAGAATATCAGCCATCGACGTAAAGGTCAAAGTATCTGAGGGTCTGGGCTTGTTTTGTTTTGGGCCGGCGTCCGAGGACCGTTCGATGCGCGAAAAAGCTGTTTTGGCTTGCCTTCGATGAGTTTACACAGCCCTCTGTTTGGGTGTGAGATTATGACAGCCCCTTCTAGCAATCTTCAGGATGACCACGTTTTGCGAAACTTACGTAACTATTTTGGGTGTGGCGACCCACTCCTACCTCTACTGTAGAGCCAGTGAATGACGTTGGCCTTACTTTCCCTTACGTTCCCTACGTAGTAGGTGTTCTATTTTCGATGTTGGGTGGTCGTATATGACGAGCGCACGCTGCTACTGATGTTGTGGCCAGCAGCATATCGGTACAGTTCACAGCAGCAGGGTTACACTCACGGGCGGTGCGGCGGTGCGCTGGCACACCTTTTTTCGCAACAATTCCAGCTCAGCGGACCATGTGCTGGAGTCGATATGCGGCTTGCCGCGCCTCCGTCTTTTGGTGCCGCACTTTTTTCGCCGCCACGTTGAACGTGCGTGTTATTCGCGTTTTTTTCCGTCCTTGATACCGTTTGACGTAGGAGTTCTCGCGACAACTCGAGGACAATGGCGCGGTCTCACCCCCGAGATCAAGTAAACTCAAACACCAGGTATCTATCACGATCGGGGTGCTTCCCACACCATCACCACGTTGTCCCCTCGAATGAGCAGCTGCTTCAAGAACCTCTCCCGCCTCACCGACTTGAACTCCCCCCGCCAAGGCCCTCTAGCCCGAGATCTTCGCCCCCCCGGCCTTTTCTCTTGTCCAACCGCCCCCGCTTCCCCCTTTTCGTGCACGCCTTCCCCCTCTTGAGGTGCCCCTACCGGAACGCTAGTATCAGGGTTCCCGCTGCTATTCACGTCATCGCCGGCTGCTTGCTCGCCGGCACCTGTACCGGTGTCATCGACCTTGCTGCCACTATCCTCAGTAGCACTGCTATCGGGCTCAATTTCGGGGGGCGTTCCTGAATCAGGAGCTGCGATGCTTTTGTCCCCGGTAGTGACGGTTCCATAGCAAACCTCGCCGCTTTTTTTAGCAACGTCGGCGCTGCTGCTGCTGGTACCCCCCTGATCAATGGAAGGCATGTTTTTACCCCCGGGGTCTGGCCCCTCTCTCCCCTCTTCCCCCCCCTTCACCGATACCTTGCGGGCTACTTTTTCGTGGCTCTCCTCGTCCACCCCTCCCCTGGTATTTGGGACAACGTTGTTTCCGTGACCCGTCTCTTTCCCCCCCGAAGTTGTTCGGGCCTCGTCAACTATTTCACCCTCCTCTATTTCCTCTCCGGCGCTTCCACTATCGCTAGACACGTCCATGCAAGACCCCCCCCCCCCCCCCCCCTCCCTCTCACTGGACCCCAAGCCAGCAGTCCAAACATCTGCTCGGGATTGGTTGCCGAAGCCGTCGCCGGCCGCCCCGATCTCTACGAGGGTCCAGCTCGAAGCTGCAGCCCCTACTCCCCCCCCGTCCATGCCATCCAACCTTGCACTTGTGGCAGCACCGCCGGCATCCCCAGTTTCGGAAATTCCAGCAGTTTTTTCGTCAGGCGTGCTTTTAGCGCCATTCCCCGGAACGTTCTCCGAGAGCGGCTTCGGCTCGCGGGCGGGAACCAGGACGGTGTACTCTTCTCTTACGTCCGCCAGTAACAGGTTCATGTGCCTGTCGAAGGCTCGGATCAACCCTGTGCAGGTACCGCGGACGCTATCGATACGTGGTGAGGTGAGTGGGTGCGTGGGTGGTCGGGTAGGTGGGTGAGTGGGGTGGGGTAGGTAGACCCAGCGCGAAAAGAGTAAGCATCGCAGCGACAACGGGGCAGAGACAAAGAAGATAAGCGGCTTAGCTCCTGTATGGGGGTGCGTTGTTGGGACAGCAGTTGGTTGCAGACTGGGGGCGGTGGGGGGGGGGGGGGGGAGGGGCAGCTGGAGGCCATCCACCCCCAAGCACGACGGTGCTGCGAAAGGAGCTCCCCGACGAAATCGCGAAGCGTTCCACGTGTACGGCCAGTAACGAATACATTTTTTTCACACCGAATACATCACCTTTCTTGGTGTTTCGCTCTCGTTCGACTGGTAGTCCCACTTCACGGTAGCTATCCCACTTCACACTGGATGGGATAGCGCTGCTCGTTAGTACCGTTCCCTTGCATACTGGTACTGCTGCGGTGCCCCACAGGGTTTGGTGCTTGTTTGCTTCCTTCCCTCGAGACGCGCATTTTTGTTTAGTTTTGTAAGACTGTTTTTGTGACCACGGGCGAGATTTCAGGAAATGAGCTATTACGGGGGTCCATAGTTAGTAGGACCAATGGTACACATAAAAACCTATATATTTACCTATTTTTACTAACAATATTTGGTCCTATTTACTATGGTCCCCCGTAATAATGTTTGAACATCATCATCGTCATAAAAAATTGTCGTCATCATTATCACGCAACACAGAACAGCACGCGAATAGGTTTCGTGCAGGTGCAGCTTCTCCACACTCGACACATCGCCTTTGTTTGGGTACGTACAGAAAACAAAGAAAAAAAACGGCCGTCGTGCCGTTTTCCTGCACTGCTACGACAGCACGGCACTGACTTCAAAGAAGACAGGAAGGCAGCACAGCCACCGTAATTAGCGCCTCACGGTGGGAAACCCGGCGCATCAACCACACCTTACTGTTTACGGGGGGGGGGGGGGGGGGGGGAAGAAGCGAAAATTGTGCTCAACACGCAGACCAAACTACACTACAGTGTCAGCAAGCATGATGCCAAAAGGCAAAGGGTGAGGTTAATATTAAGCTACTTCCTATGTACTCTGCATGTACCCAGAAATCTACTACCGGGCTTGACCAACTAAACAAGGTCAGGTACCCGGGTACCACTCGAAAGGTATAGCGAGGGATGTTTGGAGACGCCAGTTGCCCCTCCTTCGAGTCGGCGCATATATACCGTCTAGAACCTAAAATCCCGCCGTGCCTGTACTCTCGTTCGTACCCACAAGATCTTGACGCCTTTCGAGCTGCATTCTCTTTCGTCTGGAAAAAAATACTTGGAACAAGATTGGAGTGGTTTTTAAAGAAGCAGAACGGTTGAACCGTTCAGAACTGTACGAGCTCGCGTTTTGGAGACAAGTTATGCCTTGTAATGAGATTAGAGCTAGTTTGGCGAAAGTAAAAACGCTACTTCCAAAATAGGCTCTAAGCGCTCTCCTCCAAACATCTCAAAGATGTCTCAACAATATCTCAAAAGCCTTGAACGAACACGTCAGAGATCTCAGAACTATCTTAGAAAAAAAAAATGTCCATTATCTCGAAGGGTCTCATAGAGATCTTGGAAATATCTCACCTGTTTACCCGTCGGATCATGACGCTCGCCCTCCTTTTCTCTTCGTGCAGGCGGTAGAGTAAGCTGTACGGTCCGGGGCCAGCATACTCGCGCACTATTCGCTGCACGGGAGTGCCCTTCTGATCCTCCGACCGGCCTGTCATATCGTCAAATGGGGATGGGGGGGGGGTACTCATTATCATGCATGGCCGTAGTTGTATGACCATAGACCCTCGCATCCCTACGATGCCTGGACGGAGCACGTCGTGTTTTCACCGACCGGGCAGACATTGCTTGCAGGGGGGGGTACTCATGTTGCGCATGGCCGTAGTCGTATGTCCATAGACAGTCGCATGCCCGGTCCAGGACTTGGCTTGCGTGTGCCTCAATAGTTTGTCACGGAGGCAAATGCCGTGTTCCCCTTGAAAGGTGCACTGAGGAACAGCGCGATAATGCAATTGATCGGCGCTGCACTACAGCAAGCAAGGTGCCTCTTCCGACTCTTCGTGTCATAAGCTATCAACCTCGTCTTACCACCCTCCTGCCGTATAGACAAAATGCCCCGTAACGCAGCACATATTGATGAGGGGGGGAAAGGGAAGGAGAAAGAGGTCTGCTAACGATGCCGACGGACCAACCGTACAGAACAGCAGCAGTCACGTCGCGTCGATGGGCGGGAGGGCAAGGGGAGAGAGGAACGGCTCTGCTGACGGTAAGGATCGGATAGGCAGCAACAGCGGCAGCAGCAGCCGCATCGCAGCAGCAGCAGCAGCAGCAGCAGCAGGAGTCACCTCGCAACAGGCCTTCCTCCGCTACATCACGAACAAGAAACGTGACGAAACGAAAGCATACCCTTACCGTACGTCTTCGCCGGCATGCTGGCCAACTCAGCTCCTCGCCGCGACACAGCCTTCGCTTTCTCCTCTACCTTCAGCTCGATCGCAGAGCTCACGGGTCCGTAGTGGCCCACAACGGAACCCCCGTCCCCTGCCTTCGACACGCCGGGAGAAACGCCGGGCGGAGTTTCAACAGCACTGCTCTGATGCATAGTTTCACCTCCGCTGCTACCCTGTCCAGCGCGGGCCCCGTCGCGGGAGGGGTTGTTCACGCCACCGCCGGAGGCCGGCCCGGCCGCTTTAGCGCCGCCGGCCTCGAGACCACCAGCGACGCTATCCCTATCGCTACCGCCAACGCTAACGCTACCGCTACCGCTACCCGCGGTCGAAATGGCGGTGCCGCCTATCGTAGCCACGACCCCGACGGCTTGTCCCGATGCAGACAAGCTAGCGGTGGTGTTGCCAACCTCTGGTGTCACCGTTTCTCCCGGCCGTGCTCCCGTCCCTCCAGGCTCAGGCACAGGCGCAGCAGATGCGGCAGACGCGGGCGCGGTCGCAGCTGCAGGCGCAGGTGCAGGCGCAGGCGAAGGAACAAGCATGGGCATGAGGGCCCGAAACTTGAACAGGTTGTCTAGGGCGGGCTCTCTCGGGAAGGGCGGCCGTAGTTTTCTGTGCCGTAATGCCTGCGTGGAGGGGGAGGACAAGAGGGAGGGGGGAGGAGGGGGGGGGGGGGGGAAGGGGGGAGAGAGAGAGAGAAGGGGGGGGGGGGGGGGGGCAGGGGACGTGCGGGCGGTCGATGGAGGGTCTCCCCGAAGCGCGTATACCTTAACGTATCTCGCCGACTCGATGTTGATTGCAAACCCTTGACACGGTCCATTCACGCTCCGCCTCCCACTCTTGCGGGGCAGCCACATAACCCCCATCACCAGCATCAGAAGAGCTACGCACGTGCACCGACGCCCAACCACCCTGCCTTCTGACCGAAAACACTTGTTTCGGGGGTTGCTCTTCCACCTCGATTCCCACGAGAGTCCCACACGAGAGCCAAACTTTAAAACTCGCCCGATTTTACTTCAACAGCGAAAAGCAAGCCGTGACGCAATACACATGAAGGGGGCGGGGGGGGGGTGTACTCGATAGGAGAGATGTACTCGATCTCATTCATGGCCGTGTAGTCGTATGACCATAGACCCTCGCATCCCTACAATGCCGGGACGGAGCATGTCGGGTTTTCACCGACCAGGCAGACATTGCTTGCACCAAGCGCGAAGCGAAACGTGAAGTTGTTGGGCGAGTCGCATGAAGGGTGAGCTGCATCCTACTAAGAACCGCTTGTGAGGCGGACTTGCATATGGATGACAGCTTCAATGAGTTGGTTTAATTTCCGGTGTGGCCACTTCCAGAGACAGCAATGGGAGGGGGGGGGGATTCTTGAGCCCCCAAAACAAAAAATGACAAGACTACTCAACATAGGAACTGAAAAAAAAAACTGCCTTAGACCTTTGCCGATGGGAACGCGAAGTATCAATAAAAAGTTTGAATTCCAAAGATACCCGCCAAAAAAAATTAGAACACGCTTCCTATGGGCACGTTTAGAAAAAAAAAAAGTTCCTAACTTTTGGAAAAGCCCGAAAAAAGCAAATCTGGGGCCGATGTTGGGCCAAGATCGGCTTGAGAAAAAACTCAGGCCGATCTTTTTTTTTTTTCTTTATCACTTTTACTTTCCAGCCCACTCGTAGGAGGTTTTACCCTCGACGATCTTCTGGACAAGCCGTGGTCACAGGTGTCGTCCCTTCTCCCCCCCGGTACGTGCCTTTATTTTTTGTCGCGCATAGGGTTCAGCATTCCCACCGCTCGTCGATTTTCATCGAATATAGCCAACTCACGCTTTCGCGCTTTCCGCTTATCAATTTTCTATGCAAGAAAAAATCCCTATGAGCATGCACTCGGTGAGACTTGAACCCACGAAATTGATCTTGACAGGCACGCGGACCACCTACCAAGCCACCGGGGACGCCGGCTTTGGTTCGAAGCGGCGAGATTCCAAGTCCTCGACAGACATCGATCGGCAAAACCAACGATTGCGTCATGAATTCTGAACGGAGTGCGCTCGTTAGGGGCTCCGACCCACCCTTGGGTCACCCTCTTCACACAATGGCCAGTGACGTGTGGCGGGCGCTGGCCAGGCGTACGATAAAAAAACATTTAGCCACTGGTGTGTACCAAACAGAAGACAAAATTTCTCGATCCGCCTCGAATGGCAAAAAACAGTCTTTTTTTCAGGTTTGGGAGGATACCGCAGGACGCCGCCGGCAAGCTCCCGCCCCCTATAGAGCATTTATCCTAGTTCTATCTTCGATGCCGTCATCTATACTCGTTGGCCTTGCCCGACACCAAGCGGGTTGGCCGTGGGCTGAGTCTATATCGAGATCGAGCATCTATCGTCGCACGAGCTGATTTTTATCAGCGTGTTGACAATTTGCAACGAGAGAATACAAATTGCGCCGCCTGCAGCCGTTAGAAAAAAAAAGAAGGAAAAATCAAACATTTTTTCCCTGTTTTCCCACAGCGGCGGTACGAGGATGTTTTCGGCTGTTTTTTCAAAGCCATATTTTTTAAAGAAAACTTTCGGACTTCGCGTTACCATTGGCATAGGTCTAACAGTTCCATTTGTTTCTTCCCAAGAAATTGTGTTGGTTGTATCCCGGGCCCGTGGGCTTGGTCATCGGGGTCAAACGCGTGAAAGAAAGGACCGCTAGGTATTCATATTAAAGTATGTACGGTTCTTCTATTTCCGAACAGAGTGGTATTACGGGGGACCATAGTAAATAGGACCTACGGCATACACAAAAACCTATATATTTACCTATTTCTACTAACAACATTTTTTCCTACTTACTATGGTCCCCCGGGAGAGCATTTTTTCGGCCTATCTTTTTTCTGAGCGACCTAGACCCCTTAACCCAATATCGTCGGACATTGGCACCATTCAATAGTGGTTCACGATATAATTCGTGGCATACGTTTCGCTTCTGGGATTGATTTTCCATCGGGTGGTGCACATCTTCTGAAAAAAAAAAAAATCTCATAATCTGTTTCTTGGGTGAGGTATAGAGATCCTACACTATAATCAAGTCAGAAGAGCCTCCGAAAACCAAAGGTGCTATATTAATAACACTCCTAACGTACCACAACGTCGATGGCGTGTTCCAAACAATTACGAGCGAAAACTGGGGGTTCTAATTATGACGGCGACAAAAAATAAATAAATAGGGACGGACCCATTTCGAGATTTTCCTGGAAAATCGTCCCCGCCGTATTAACCCTCCGAAAAAAAAAAGACACGACAAAAAAAAAAAATACAGGTATAGTCTGGGTAACCCCGGGTTTGGTGAATACCGGCACTTTCCACCGACGCATACAAGTCGACGACAGTTTGTACGTATCCTGTTGTGAACGGGCCGAGTTCTTGGTGACAGCTATCCAATCTCAATTAAAATCTTCACTTTTCGGGGTGAGAAAATGGAGAGCTCGTCACGACAGGGACCTCCTCCGAAAAATAAACAAGTTACCCCCTCTTTTATCATGGCGCGACTCACACAATGGAGACTAATTAGACCCCCGCTCCCTTGCCCTCTCCCTAAGACCCACGCCAAGGTGGGTAGGCGTACCGCCTGACATTTCCTGGGGCTCTTTCTTTCCTCGCGTGAGGCGCTCCACACTATAGTTACGGGGGACCATAGTTAATAGGACCTATGGTACACATAAAAAACTATGTATTTACCTATTTTTACCAACAAAATTTGGTCCCGTTAACTATGGACCCCCCCCGTATTAGTAAAAATAGGTAAATATATAGGTTTTCGTGTGTACCGTAGGTCCTACTCAATATGGTCCCCCGTAATAGCAAGTCGCGCAAGCAACTGGCCTTCAAGCCTTTTGGGCCTGCAGTCCCGGTTTGGGAACAGATTACTCATAGTTCGAGTGGTTTACCCCCGAAACGGGACTGCATCCCCCAAAAAAGGCTCACTAACCCGACGGGCAATCAATCCAACCCCCCTGACCTGGTAAGCCTCAGAACGAGAAAAAAAAAAAAAAAAAACACATACACACACACACACAATCGATGTTAGGCACGTGCAGTGTATATATACCACTCTGAACCAAAATATAAGGGACGTTTGGATTGAAAAAATGTATGCTAACGATTCTGATATTTCGGGTCAGAGTGGTATATATTATATATATATATATATATTAAGTCTTCAGTCGAGAAGCCCCATCAGCCGCCAGAAATACCATAGTTTTGGCCAAATGCGCGCTGCTCGAACCCCTAATTGTCGCAGAACGCCTCCTCAAGGCCCCTTCGACGATTGCACTCCCGTCATGAGCAAGAAACACTTGGAATTTGACTCAGATTTTAGGGTTTCTGTTATGTAAATGTGTAGCGCACTACTAGTGAAAGGGGGCGAACTATCCTTGGCACCCACCTCTAGCGGGTCGAAAAACTTGGACCGGAAATCCAAAGCGCCGGCGGGTAGGGGCGGTGTGCTTCTATAATCCCTCCACGACGTTTCCCGCCGCGCCCTGCTGTCACTGCCGGATGGTGTGGTTCTAGAAGACCCCCATGTCTCCCGCCGAGCCCTGCTGTCACTCCCGGAGCCCGCTGCTGCCGCCGAAGAGTAAGACCCTCCTGCCGCGTCGCCGGTGCTTCTTCCATATCCCTCCCTCCCCCCCCCTCCTCCTCCTCCTCCTCCTCCTCCTCCTCCTCCTCCTCCTCCTCCTTCTCCTCCTCCTCCTCCTTCTCCTCCTCCCTCCTCCTCCTCCTCCTCCTCCTCCTCCTCCTCCTCCTCCTCCTCCTCCTCCTCCTCCTCCTCCTCCTCCTCCTCCAGTTCTTGCGCCGGAAGCTTCTCTGGCACCTGCTGTCAGCGGTGCGTGCGGTTGGTGGGTGACAGGGCGGGGGCGGGACGGACCGTGTGCGTGCAGCTTGACACCGTGCGTGGGTTTCGCGGTGGAAACGTGAATGTTTTTTTGGTACCGACATTGTTGCGGGCGACGGGGGGGGGGGGGGGGGGGGGGGGGGGGGGGGGGGTGTACTCGATAGGAGAGATGTGCTCGATATCATGCATGGCCGCAGTCGTATGACCATAGACCCTCGCATCCCTACAATGCCGGGACGGAGCATGTCGGGTTTTCACCGACCAGGCAGACATTGCTTGCACCAAGCGCGAAGCGCCGTGAGGTGTCCGGCGAGTCGCATGAAGGGTGAGCTGCATCCTACTAAGAACCGCTTGTGAGGCGGACTTGCATATGGATGACAGCTTCAATGAGTTAGTTTAATTTCCGGTGTGGCCACTTCCAGAGACAGCAATGGGAGTACTATGTAACTGCCTCTTGGGTGCCTTGCCTTGAACACTACGTGATACGATCAGTTCCCTTGTGCAGAGTAAAGGTTCTTTACTTCGCACAAATGATCTAACTAGACGACCAGCTGTGGGCGACCGCCCAAAAAAAAAAAAAAAAAAAAGTACCCTGGATGTCTAGCTCACGTAGTGAGCGGCATGTTTTACAGTGTCGTTGCCAACCGACGCCAACCCAACCCATATATAATATATATATATCGGAGGGGGGGGGGCTGTACTCATTATCATGCATGGCTGGAGTCGCATGACCATAGGCCTTTGCATCCCTACAATGCCGGGACGGAGCACGCCTGGTTTCCCCGGCCAGGCATCCATTGCTTGTACCAAGCGCGAAGCACCGTGAGGTGCTGGGCGAGTCGTATGAAGGGTGAGCTGCACCCTACTAAGCACCGCTTGTGAGGCGGACTTTCTTGCACACGGATGACAGCATCGAAATAGTGCATTTTTTTTCTGGTGCGTCACTTCCAGAGACACCAATGGGGTTACTACGTAATTGCCTCGTGGGTGCCTCATCTTGAATACTCCATACGCGATACGATAATTCCCCTTGTGCGGAGCAAAGGCTCTCCACCCCGCACAAATGATATAATTCGACCGCCAGTCGCGGCGACCGGGGGGTGTACTCAATTGTTGCTTGACTTAGTCCTTTGGCCATCGACCACGCATCCCTTTCGAGACGGAGAGAGGTGGGGGGAAGCAATGCTGCCGTATTTTTGCAAATCGACACATAGCAACACAACGACGTTGTTTGGAGGCGGGGGGGGCGGGGGGGGGGGGGGGGGGTCGCGTTGTGAAGAACGATGTGAAGCAGCCCGGGCTGCTGGGCAGGGTGCGTGTCCGACGCGCAACCTGCGCAAGGAGATGTACATACCACGCGCGCGCAACACGGTGTTACAGTCCTCGTATATAGCAGGTACTGCTGTTGTACATCGTGGCATGGCACCGGCAAACACAAGAGGCGGGTGGTGATACATTCAATCGGGGCGAGCGGCCGATAACCCGCGAGTGGGTTGATCTCACATGGGCGACTCAATGCCACTTTTTCTGTGTATGTATAACAAGGAACTGGGGGAATGCCACGAAGTTTCGAACAACATAAAACTACATGGTGCACGACTATGAACCTCTTATAACCCATTCGAGGCTTCACTTGGTTATGGTGTATAAGGGTCCATCTTAACGAGGAGTGTTTTTCAGTTTTTTTTCAGTATTTTTGGTATTTTTCGGTATTTAAATCTTAACGAGGTCTGTTTTTCAGTTTTTTTTTTGGTACTTTCCCGAAATTTCGGCGTATTTTCCCGAAATTTTATACAATATACCGAAATTTCGGGGCAATACTGAAAAAAACTGAAAAACACTCCTCGTTAAGATCGACCCTAAAGGGGAAACGTTTGAAAAAAAGATGAGAAGAAAAAAAGTGAGTGTCACAGCATCCAACCATGGGCCACACGAACCAGCAGCCTTGGGGTTGCTGGGGTAGGGCGTAGGAGATGTTGCCCGAAGCGCAACCAACGCAAGAAGACGTACCCACGAAACGCGCGCAATATGTTGATACAACAGTACTCTTATCTACATAGATATACTACATACTGCTGCTGAAAGTTCTTACCACTATGTACATCCATATTCACATAGCGAGGAGGCCGTACCAATCAGAACACACAATTGGCCCAAAAAAAACATTGCATCCCCCTTTGCTTACACACCAACTTTGGTCTTGATGACTATGTTACCATGCTACGTCCTCCGGGGGGGGGGCATACTGTAGCAATGGGAACCCACGATGGACTCAAAGATCAGGTATCCCCGCATGGCTCCTTTTTTACCTCTGGTTACGACGCCTGTTCCGTTGTAACCGTCGCTTGATACGTTTGCACTCGCTCGTCGGTCTTTGGGCAGATAACCTTAACCCCTTCAGTACCGCAGTCTCGTTCTGGGGACAAATCACTTGGAATTAGACTGGTTTGTCCCCAAATCGGGACTGCGGTACTAAAAGGGTTAATCAAGTCACAAAAGGGTTGTGCATGAAAAAATCGCTCGAGAAGTATCATCCACTGGGTAGAACGTACAAAATCCCACATGCATGCCCTATTTATATATATATATATATGTCACGGACAGGGTAAGGAGTTTCTATCGTAGACCCCGGAACGCGCACGCAAGGAAGGATTCCCCTCGAAGTCATCCATGAAAGATTCCACCGGACTAGATTTCGGGTTGTTCTATATATATCGTGCGAAGATACTTCGTCTACAGTCGGTGCTTGGATGTACCCGCTGCTTCTCTTGATGCCCCGCTCCCGCTCCCGCTCCCGCTCCCGCTCCCGCTCCCGCTCCCGGCGGTGCCCTCATCCTCCATGCCGAACCTAGCCAACACTTGCCGCAATTCTTCCGCAGGCACCGACGGCGGCAGCGGCCGTCCGTACTTCTTCAACAGCCGCGCGGACAGCTCCTTTTCTTTCGATCCGTACTTGGCGACGATCTCCGCCATGACCTGCCCGCCCCGAGCCCGCCGGGGGAGAGGACGCGCACGGCATAAATACGATCGAAACCTGGTGCTTGTCCTTGCTAGACCAGCCGATTCAAGCTGAACGCCTCAATTTTTATCAGTCACGAACGCTTGCGTAGGGGTGAGGTGTACTTTTGCGGGGTTGGAGACGAGTGGTAAATAATTAATTTAGCTGCAAGAGGGACGCGATACATGGAAAAGTCGGCGCGATTAGGATATTTCGGGGGTTGTCAATCGGAGAGAAACTTCGATCGAAAATAAATCGGTTTCGGCGCCATCGGAATTCCCATTTCGGAATCTTACCTGCAACGAAGGTTTTTTTCCCTGTGCACTATTACGGGCGACCATAGTAACTAGGACCTACGGTACACACAAAAACTTATATTTACCTATTTTTACTAACAATATTTGGTCCTATTTACCATGGTCCCCCGTAATAACTAAGTACAATAGCGAGGCGCGCGAGCTTCTATTTTTTTTTACAATCGTCACGGGTCCGTCATGATGTTCGTTCGTGTTAGTTCAGCACAATCCGTATTCGCCCGGCATGACGCATCGCAGATTTGACCACTGCAGGTACTGAGGTCGCCCCTCATCACCACCAATCACTATTACGGGGGACCATAGTAAATAGGACCTACGGTACACACAAAAACCTGTATATTTACCTATTTTTACTAACAATTTTTGGTCCTATTTACTTTGGTACTGTCTTGTAGTACCAACCATTTCGTCGAACCTGAGCCAATATGGTAGAGAAATAATCGTGCTGGCATCGACGTGGAAATATTATTACGGGGGACTATAGTAAATAGGACCTACGGTACACACAAAAAACTATGTGTTTACCTATTTTTACTAGCGATATTTGGTCCTATTTACTATGGCCCTCCGTAATCATATAAACCGGTACCTGGTACCCGGGTAAAGTGGGAAAAAACAAAAGGAACATCACCAGGGCTCTCCACGTGGTCCCCCACCGTAGTACTAGCCTGGCATGGCCCGCCGCTTGACTTCACAGAGAGGACGGGATATGGTGCGATCGATGTGTCACAGCCGTTCCTGATAGAAATGACATTAGCGCCCATCCATAACTACCGTTGGAGTGATATATTCAGCAGTACTCGTGCACACCTGCTGCTGTTCAGAACTTCAGCAGTTCACTATTTTTGCTGTTCAGCACTCCGAACACTATTCATACAGCATACCAGTACGTATTGGTATTTGGTGGTACCCGGTATTTTAGTACCAGGCACTGCCGTACCAGGCGTTTTATACTTGAATGTTTTCGCTAATTATACAGCTAACTATACAGACAGCAAAACGTTACGCCGGCCGTGAGTTCATTCAAGCTGGTTGATCTTCAGCATCGCATGCTTCGCGATACCTCATTCGCGCCTGTTCCACAGCAGTACATGGCTCGTGAAGGATATATACTCTACCGGTAGGTGGGGGGTTCCCCTGTGCTCGGCCACGGGTCAACAGGGCAACATTTGTGAAGATGGCCCTATGATACTCTGGAGGTCCATGACCATTGCTTTCGATGGCTCCATGAGTACGAGCAGTGCAACTGGAGGTACAGACAGCAGCAGTAGTGTTCTGCTGTACGGGTACCGCTGCTGCTGCTGCTGCCGCCGCATCTCGTGGCTTAAAGCACTTGGCCGGTGCACCTGCTTCCATAATGTAGTCACTCCGGTTTTTCGTCAGCTCGTACTTCCCCAAGCAATGCGGACCTAGCGCAAATCATCTACCAGGGACTCGAGAGTCAGCGTTTCCCTCCATGTACGGCTCCATGTCTACTTTTGATCCTGTGATGGTCTTCTCATAGGTGACACCATGTATGGATCGTAGAATCGTGCGAGAAAAGCAAAGTTGCATGTTTCGACCGCTTGCTCACCTCCGGCTTAAGCTGGTCGGCTTTGCATACGGAGTAGAACACCACCAGCCTGGACCACAGCGAGGTCCGTGGCTTCTCCATCGCGCTCGGTAAGGAACACAGCAGTCGCTCCACGGCACAGCAGTGCAGGGAAAACCCAGAGCAAGATCGTATGGAGACGGAATTTTAGAGAAAGGGAGTTGCATTGGTTCTGCTTGCCTTGTTTTTCCTTGGAACCAAAAACAGAGCAGAACCGGCGGTTACGTGTACAGTTCTAGTCGTGTACAGCAAACACGCCTCCTGAAACCCCATGATCCACCCACAGACGGGAGGAGCGCAGCACCCTCGTGCTCGAGAGCGCCGAGCACCCTGTCGAGAAGCTGCCCCCTTCCTCGCAGGCAGCTTTGTGTGCTTGGTGGAGTCCGAATCGCGCACTTTACAGTCAAAGCCCAAGGTGAAAGTGAGGTGCTTTTCGTTTTGAGCAGGATTGTTCGGACCAGAGACTTCTGATGTACCTGTCGATATGCTCTGTGTTCGTAGGCTATGATATCATGCTTCTCGTGCCGTCTCTTGTCATGACGTCGAGATGGCGAGCACCTAGGAGGGTAGACGAAGCAAGGAGGTAGCCGATTTGTGTTTTATCGATCTGCCAGCGAAAAAAAGACGATCGTTGGGCGGCTTCCATCAAGAATTGCTTCGTTCTGTCGGCGTCGTTTATTCAAACTGCAATTTCAACATTTTTCAACCCTCACGTATCTTTCTCGTCCCGATCGACCCTCACGACTTCCACTCCCACGCTGTCAGATTTAAGCGGCCAAGGCGGCGGTCGCAGCCTGCGCTTTCAGCGTTTCGAAAGCAGCGCCCACAAGCATGGGTGCTCGCCACCCCGACGACACCGAGGTCTCTGGGCCGTAGCCTTGCTACAACTTTTGAGCCCACGTCGCTGTTTCGTGCAGCAGGATTACCGTACGGTTCATCATCTTGAGAGCACAAAGATACCTGGTATTATACATACCTACACCATATTTGCGTGTAAAGAAAAGTATTGTGCTTCGCTCTCGCTGCACTTTTCAGAGCACACTTTATTCAGAGAAGCATGAACGTCGCAGATCATGGCAGCTGCAGCGGCATCGTCAGCGGAGGGCAGCAGCAGAGCAACAGAAGAGAGTCGAGCGGAACCATGCAGCTTCTCGATCGCCTTGGGCATGGCTTGGTGCCGGTCGCCTTTGCGTCCGATGCTGGGGAAGGGACTGCGGAAACACGAAAAAGGTGCAGCAACGACAGCAACGGTAAAGAGCAGCAGGAAGGACGACCTTCTGCTAGGGCTGGCGGTGACAAGGCTGGCGCTTTGAGAACAGTGTGTGTGGTGGTGTACAGCACGCGACAGCAATCAAGAATCTCCTATTTTGGCTGAGGGCCGCGGCTTACTGTGACGTCAGCGTTGAGCGTAGGATCTTAAACGCTACAGTACGCGAGCTAAGAATTTCAGGCTGACATTTGGTTCGGTTCACCAGGTAACAATTTGCAGTTGACGCATGTATGTGTGTTCAACCAAGGACACCAACACCACTCTAAATCCTACTGGTAGCAGGTACTGGTATTATCAGCCTTCCAGAGCCTACGCTCAACGTCAACACCACGATAAGCCGCGAACCTTTATCCAAAACAGGAGACTGTTAACTGCTGTGGCGTGTGTGTTGTCGTTACACGAAAACCGTATTTCTACCCAACTAGATCAGTACACCCAGTGCCCGTCCTGATTTCTTATCCTAGAGATATACCTGGTACTCTTTCTGTGGTACTGTATTGCATAAACACATAAACACTTATTCTCAGCCTGAAACCCTTGACACCCAAACTCCGAACTCCGAACACAAGCCGCGCACCGAAACTAGTGGTTGAAACGTCGACACGTGCTGCAATGAGAGTACAAGCACTGCTGTAGCTCCTTTTGGCCAAAATATTTACGGCTGACTGAGCTCCACAACCGATGAACTAATGCAGTACCGTACCGTCCAAGATCGTTGGAATCTCAAGTATGATGGTCGTATACTATCTCTGTCTTTCGTTGGATGCCTTCTACTAAACTGATTATTCTTACAACAGTACTACGTGTAGGCCGCAGGGGGAGCGTTTGCCGATTTTCTCGAAGTCAGGTTTTGGTGAGATGCAGAGCCACCGTAGCTCCTCAAGTGAGGAAGGAGCCGCAGAAAGATGAGGAACACTCCTATGTACCGTAGTATTTGCATCTTCGATTCATTGACATGGGGTGGGCGGTGGGCGGCTGATGTGTACACGTTTCTTAGATGGCGTATCAAGAACTTCGTTAGCCGCCGGCGTAAAACAGCTGCTACTGTACTGCACTGCACTGTACTGTACTCTACTCTACTGTACCGTATCTGGTACGTATATACGAATATACCTGAAGGGCTTTCAGCCGCTCGCCCGCAACGCCGTTATGTCGGAAAATATAGCTACTGATTCATCATTCACATTACTATACCGTACCGAACACGATCCGTATATTACCGGGCACACTGGCGACTAACACCAGCATATTTGACCATATTTGGCGGTGGTGCTGCCTTATCATGCTCTATGCCGGTGCATACTTGTGGATGCGGCCGTCACCGGGCACTGGGGCAAGCGCGTCAGCCGCAGGATCCTTACGGGGTTCTCACGTAGATAGAGCATGCACGACTGTTAATATGTCGGTGGTATGATTAGAATTAGAGCTGCACATTGTCAGACGGCAAGTGGAATAAGAAGAAGAAGATGAAGAAGCAGAAGCAGAAAACAATAATAACAATAATTACAATAATAATATTCATAATAATGGTAACAATCATAATAATCATGATAATCATGATAAAAATCATGATCATAATCATAGACTGGACTACAACACTGTGTCTGTTTCTACAGCAGCAGTAACTACCGTGTATATAACATGCAAGAAAACACTATTACGGGGGTCCATAGTTAACGGGACCAAATTTTGTTAGGAAAAATAGGTAAATATATAGTTTTTTATGTATACCATAGGTCCTATTAACTATGGACCCCCGTGATATTAATACACGATTTTCCAAGCTCGTTTTACCGACAACGGTGAGTGTGAAGGTATTACTTACTGAGGCAAAATATCTTTCAATTACCCAGCCCAGGGTATTCCATATAACATTCTCCCCCCTTCTGAACGGGATCTTTGGCGCGTACCGTATACGGCCGTACGCTGACCTACCCGCTTCGTTTCGATACCTGGGGAACCAGGGAGAAGTGTCTTTAGGGACTGCACGCGCAAGCGTTCCTATAAAAGACACGCTCGAAGTGAGATTCGAACCCGTGTCCTCGACGGCGTCAAAATGTGAAGGAAGGTGTTGCTTACTGAGCTACAGGAGTAAAAGATCGATCGATTACCCAGCCCAGGGTAATCCTTATAACACGAAAGTGCACACGCCGAGCGATGCGTCTACATAGAAATATCTCGTCGAGATAATTCCAGAGCTGCCGTTCTCGCTCTGCTTGTTGCCCTTATCTTGGAGAAATTGACTCGAAAAATCACCCCAGGGGGGTTGTTATCTTGCTTACGTGTTATGCGGTACCCATCACACAACAAACAGTGTCAGTGTCAGCAGTGTTGCCATGGTATCAACCTGGAAGACCTGTAAGCTCCAGGATGAAGACTACGGAAAAGGATGGCGTACCACGTACATGGAAGGCCTGTACGTCTTCGTCTGGAAAGGTGTACACGTGTGTCTCCCAAGCAACATCTAATAGCAACGTGTTGAAATCTTCGCATACTTCGAACACCTTGCGTGCTGCCAGGTTCGTACAGCCTAATTACGCCGCTCAAACGAGCACAGCGAAGTGCCCTAACGATGAACTAAACTCGAAGCCATGGACATATTCTGGGGTAACATAATAGCAAGGTGCACAGCAGTTGACAACCCGCGCATCCGACCTTTACAAGGTTCAACGCGAGGGTCAACGCAAGGCTTCAAATGCGTGCCCCGTGCCCTGTGTCACGGTCTACACCCAAACGATCAAAACAACTACAGTACGTACAGTAGCTTATCTCTGTCCACGCCGTGGCCACATGCGCGCGAGCTTTCGATCATTAATTGCGTCATGATTAAAGCCCGTTCGCCGCTGCAAACGTTCTCTCATTTTGATTCCAAGCGAGGAGGCGCGCCTTGCTTCTGTACGGAGGGGTTTTCAGGTGATGTGATAGTAAATTCTACGCGAGTCGAAGAGGGAAGAAAGGGCTGAAGTCTTCTCGCGAAAAAAATGCCTGCCAAATCACGAACCGTACACGGGGGAGGGGGGAAGAGAACCTGCTATGCGACCCGGATCTAAGTTTCGTCAAGAAGGGAGAGAGAAAAAAAGGGCGAAGACAATAAATGGAAAGAGAAAAACAAAAAAAAAGAAAAATGCACGGACGGGGGGGGGGGGGGGCTCCTCGACTCTCAAACTGCCCAATATATTTGGACCCGATGTGTGTGTATCTTTTTTTTTTTTTTTTTTTTTAATCCTCCGGCGGATTGGTAAAAATAAAGCTTAAGCTCACCACACTTCCACGTTCCCAATTTCGTGTCGTGTGTCAATTTAGCCCAGTTGGGCACGTTGACCCGACCTGACCCCCGAGAGGAGCAGGTGCGGTGGAGATAGCCACCCGGGACAGTCATCCCTCCCGGGTAGTGTGGGACTTGCTCGCGCTCACCCACTAACAAAAACCAAGGCTATGAGGCCTTCCCGCCGGACTCGGACCAGTTACGGTCCACCCTACCCGTTGGGGCGTTGGTCCGTATCTTTTTTTATCCTCCGTTAGGTTGGTCAAAATAAAACTTATGTGTGTGTTTTTTTTCTGCTGATATTGTGTTTGATTCGTTAGAAGACCATACACTTAGCCCAATAGAAAGTTGGTTTAGCATTTTTGTTCCATAGTTGATCATCAACTTTCTCAAAAGTTGGTTGAGCATTTTTTTTGAGAGTTGGTTATCTGTGTTCTCAAAAGTTGGTTATAGCTGTTCTCTCAAAAGTCGGTCAGCAATTTTCTCAAAAGTCTGTGAGCAGTTTTATCAAAAGTTGGTTGTTTGGGTTGTCTGCACAGAGCTCCCCAACTGAACAGCCTCTGAAAAATTGGCTGCCACCCCTACAGCACTTGTCCTACCTTGTCTCGGAAAAGCGTAGTAGATCCAGGTCTAAAGGGGTTAAAGCGACGTCCCACACGTCGGAGAGATCACGATCCAGATCATCGACAGATATATCCTAACCTGCCCTTCTGAGATGTTGTACAGGATTCTCTACGGTATAAATCCAACCCAGGGTACCTGTCCTAGATCGTGCAGATTATTCACAGCTCCCGGACGGCAACATTAACTGCAGTAGGTGATACCGCTCTGTCCCGAAATATATTGTTAATAGGGCGTATTGGATTAAAAAATGATGTGCAAACAGTCTTTATTTTTCGGGACAGAGTGATACAGATCACGATATACCACAACGGTAGGCCTAGCCTCTAGGCCTATCAGTCGGCAGCGAGCAGTGCCGTGCTCTATTCGTGCACCTATCACGAGAAGCTAGGAGGGGGCAAGGGGCGCGTAATGTCGTTCTTCTCTTCTCTCTGCCTCTGAACATATTAAGTCATTTAGTTTCCGTCGGTAGAGCCCATGACTATAAACAACTAATTCCGTCGGTTGTGAACAAAACAGGCATCTCACGTGAACTTAGAGATACCACGCATATCCCTAACCCTATATATATATATCTATGTAGCTTCCCTGAAAGATCTATATCATGGAGTGGGAATCGATGCCCTGGTCGAGGTTGTGCAACGCTCGAGACTGATCATTTTATACAACTTCCCCTTCACGTCCGAATTACGTCCGCTTGGCCGGGCTGGACCGGACCGGATCGGATCGGATCGGATCGTCACCAACGCGTTTGCTGGAGCGAAGTCGATCACTCGTTCCCATCTCAAGGAACGACGTCTCCCACCGTCGCAGCAAACCTGGCCTCCCTAAGCCGCATTCGCAGCCTAGTCGCCAGTGCTGGAGGTGGTGGCAGGGTCGGAGGAGGAGGAGGAGGAGGAGGAGGAGGAGGAGGAGGAGGAGGAGGAGGAGCAAGGGGAAAGGGGGGGGGCATATTGCCAGCTTCTTTGTCCACCAGTGGCAGGCGGGGGTCGTCGCAACCCGACGCGGCCGCTATCTTCCGGGGCGTCCGTGCCTTGCTCGAACAGAACTTGGGCGATCATCCGGGTTCCGAGGAGGTGTGTCCGCACAGAGCGTCGCGAGACGTCGGTTTCCAACTCAACTGTTTTGGTGGTTTGGATTTTTTTTTTCTCTCTCGCGTTTTGCAACGAGGGAGTTTTAGGTGTCTGCATCGTGCGGCGTACTATTTTTTGCTTCACATTTTACACGACGTATTCAGCTTTTCACAGGGCCGCCTTAAAGTATACCCGGTATGTGCCACTTTGTGCGGAAATGTAATGACTGTTTGCACATTCATATGAAGACTAATCGATCCTTATTATCACGCTCAGAGTGGTAGGGGACGGGCATGCCTTGTGTTCGAGCTGCGTGAAGCCAGAGCTCTGAAGCCCGAGGTCTGAAGCCTTCAAAAAACCTTCGAAAACGAGGTGTAACTTCTGCCAGCGTACACAATTGACGAGAATGAGGACTGCCCTTATGTACAAACATCCACCACCAGCAGCGCGAGTTACTCCTACAAAGAGCTACCCCATACCTAAGCAGATATCGAGAGACACGCGGCGGACGCTTGTTTTTAATAGGACATGGGGTAACACTTTTTTAGGAACAAAATATTAACAACACTGACGAGGCCCTTCCACCGAGTAACCATACCCAATGTCACTGGGATACCATTCGTATTGTGTTTTATGAAGAGACGCTTACCACTTATTCGAGAAAATGGGGGACCTGCACTGTGTACGAGACGAACAGAACTAATTCCAACGCTAACCCTGGCACTAAGCTAATCAGACCAACCCTAACCCTGGCCCTAAGCAAATCAGAGCAAATCTCGAACAAGTGATAAACTCCACTGGTTTTACTGTAGTTCACCAAGGCCATGGGATTTTCCATCGGGTACATAGATAGCAAGCAGCACTTTTTACTTTTTTTTTCTCAAGGTCAGTTTTTTTTTTGGATGAGGTATAGAGCTCCCTAAGGTCAAGAGCCTCGGGAAAATTAGGCTCAACCCTGCCGTAGTGTCCATCTTAGGCTTAGGGTTAGGGGGCTATTCTTACGGGAGACCATAGTGAGTAGGACCAATTATTGTTAGCAAAAATATGGAAATATGTAGGTTTTGGTGTTTATCGTAGGCTCTATTTACTATGGTCCCCCGTGACAAAGGTATCGTTCGTCGCAAGACGCTGATAGGGGGGATGATTTGGGCCGTGTGTTTGTTCGCACCGCAGCTCATACGTATTGCGTCGCCTCGCCAATCAATCCCAGGGAGACTGCGGCCGAGACTCGGGCGCTCGACACAGGTAGAGCAGCCCCGCGGCGAGAGAGAGCGCGCGCTGGCTGTTCTGTTGAACGGCGGCGCGCTTGCATGCTGGTAAACCGCGAATTATTCTGCGCATGATATACCCAATGCACGCGGTACACAAAACAGACCGACCGCAATTTTAGCGGTAGTGCCGCCAAAAAATATAGCCGCTTCTTTGTTTTGTTAGAACAGAGACAGGCCATTATATTGTCATAGCCTGCCCCATCGGGGATGTGGTATAAAAAACACCCTTCCAGTCAACAGGATATTTCGTATATTTCTTGTAAGGCCGACTTAATCTCGGCATGATATCAGGGGCGAACCCCTCCTCGCTATGCGCTACTGCGGGGGACCATAGTAAATAGGACCTACGGTGCACACAAACACCCACATATTTCAATATTTCTACGGACAATATTTGGTCCTATTTACTATGGCCCCCCGTAATAATAACCACAACAGAGAAATCCGCAGTTTGCCCTTTTTTTTTGTCCAGCAAGAAAACAAAATTATGATATCTTGAGAGGCTAGGCTTATCATATACAGTAGTAGGCCATCCGTTCTAACCCACATATTTTTCGCGCGGTTTATCGACCTTTCATCGTGTCTCAAACCGTGTGTCTCGCATCTTTGCAGGTGGCGTTGGAGTGCCTGTCGGTTCTCAAGGAAGCGACATCCTGGCTGTCTCGCACGCATGCCGAGGGGCAGCTAAGCTACGGCAGGACCAACACTAAACCCACGCAAGCGCAGTTTCGGGGGCCCGGTCATCGCTCGCACGCCGCCAGGGCTTGCATCGCGTCCATCGTGCCGTCTGTCTTGGATTGCTTCTCGAAAGAATGTCTACGAGGGCCCGCGAGGGAGGTCCTTATCGAATGCGCTGCGGGACAGGTGCGGCCTTCCCGCGTCAACGAAAAACTAAACGAAACAAAAAATGACTTGGCCAGGGGTCCACGAAAAACAAATCTCGACACCCGACAGTCCATTTTCAAGACCCAGACAGGGGAGGGTATACTGATAGCATGTAAAACTACGAGTCTGAAAGAAAAACTCGCTTTTGCGCAATTTCGTCCGGAAATCCCAACGCACTGGTTCGTTTTTCATTTTGACACTGAGAAGGAGCGTAGGTCGTTTTCACTTTTTGTCGAGCAAGCACCTTTGACTCTGCTGTTGTTTTTATTCCTCAGCTCCGGAAGGAGTAGAACCTATCTATTACAAGTACGGCTTGGAGTGCATCCGTCGCTACGATAGGAACTCCCGCGGCAGGTTATTTACAACTGTGGCGTTGGTGGAAAAGAAGGTTCCCAGAAAATTATTACATTTTTTTTTTTTTTATCGTAGGGTTCGGCGGTCGAAAACATCCCTGTGAAATCTAGTCAGATCCGGCTTCAGCCGGCTCGAAAGTAAGGCATGCCCTATTTTTTTTTCACCACCGTGTTATTAGACCTTAATGAAGGGCATCTCCTGTTTCGGCCGACATCGTTATAACTTTTAACCGCTTTAGGGCTGCATCTGAATGCACCCACATTTTTGCTGTACACATTACTTGGGATTGCGGAAGTGTGGACAATTTTTGCAAATGTAGTTATGGAACAGTGAAACTCCCAATGTAGGTACGACAACATTTTATGGTTTTGTTAACGCATACCGAGGCATCTTTCAACGCCCCCTCCCCCCCCGTTCGTCTGGAGTCGTTTGCGTGATCGATTGGTTATCAATAGTATTATTGCGGGGGTCCATAGTTAACGGGACCAAATTCTGTTAGTAAAAATAGGCAAATATATAGTATGTATACCATAGGTCCTATTAACTATGGACCCCCGTAATAGAAACATGCTCAGCGATGAGAAACAGCTATGAGAAAAGGTACGAAGTTTTTCTCCAATGTTTCGCATCACACATGTCGCGGCAGGGCGATGATAGCAGCTTACAGCGGCACACTGCTGTCGCTGAGTATTCTTGAAAAAGACTCGTGCTACGATAGGGGTTGCAATTAGGGTTTGCAAATAGGAATTGCAATTAGGGGTTGCTACTGGGGATTGCATTTAGGGGTTGCGATTAGGGATTGCAATTAGGGGTTGCAGTTAGGGATTGCAACTAGGGGTCGCAAGAAAGGGTTGCAATTAGGGTTTGCAAATAGGGATTGAAATTCGGGGTTGCAGTTAGAGATTACAATTAGGGGTTGAAATTAGGGATTACAATTAGGGGTTGTGGTTAGGGATTGTAACTAGGGTTTGTAAATAGGGATTGCAATTAGGGGTTGCGATCAGGGATTGCTATTAGGGGTTGCGATTTGGAACTAGGGGTCGCAATTAGGGGTTGCAATCAGGAGCTGCAGTTAGAAGGCAGCAGTTAGGGCGTAGCACGTTCTGGGCCAAACTATTTACGACTGACCTGACCGTGAGCGGCTCTTCAACCAAGGAAAAAATAACCATTAAGGCAAAAGGCATGTGCTTTATTGTCGCTGGAATATGGTTTGGGTTTTGAAGTACAGCAGCACGCTTCCATAAATAAATGCCTAAAGGCATGGATGTCATTGTTCGTCGGGTTTGCGCTTTCGGTTTTCTCCTCGAGGGTAGGTTTTGGTCTACTGCCGGTATTGACCTGTAGACCTCCTCCATTGAGGAGTAGGCGCACTTCTATCGTACCATGCATCACATACATTTATACAGCAGAAAACACGCGCAGAACGTGCACGTGTTGTAGTCCACAATCTGCCCCCATTTTAGTAATTTAGTTTCCTTTTGTTGTTGCCGCCTCTACGCGAGAGCAGGTGCCAGACGTGGCGGCCATTTTGATCGACCAATTGGTTCACCATGGGATGGAACACGACGACGAAACCGTCAGACTCTGGAGCACGCTCGTCTCTTCTCGCCTCTCGGTGAGTTCCTGGTGTGTCAGAGCGTCGAGCCGTGCTCCGGTATGACTAGGGGTTGCGCTTGAGAGCGCCAGCCTTTCTTCGCGAACGGGACTCCTCAAACCCTCTTAAGCGCTGCAACCATTTTTTTTTTTTTGGGGGGGGGGGGGGGGGGAGATTTGACACTTGGGATTGATGTTGGACACTGTTTTTCAGTGCCCTAGCGTAAGGGCTAGCCGAGGAACCCACCGAATATATTTTGATTCGGTGCATACTTTATTTGCTAAATTGTTGCCGAGAAGACATTTGCGTGGCCCATTGGGGGGCTTGTGTGTCGGGCTTAGACTACCTTGTTTTCTCTCAGAGTCAGTTTTGACTTACTCTTAGTATAGAGATAGAGCTGCTCAACTGACTTAAAAAAAACGAACAGGCTTTCTCGATTTTCACCGAATTCTCAGAATAACGTTTTCCGGCTCTTTTCGGCTCAAAAAAACTGAAGTCGGCTCAAAAACAAAAACGGCAGACACCAAAAACACATTTTTTTTTTTCAGTTTTTTTTGGCTCCGAAAAAACAGTTTTGCCGGCCTTTTCGGCTCGAACATGATCGACATCGGCTCGAAGTCTTGAAAATCGGCTCGCTCACACGGATACAGGCTTTTGGTGTATCGGAAGCAGGCTCGGTCGGCGTGTATTGTTAGCAGAGCGCTGCCCACATCGGCTTCGTAGCAGGCGTCAGAAATCCGTAAAGCATCTCCGATTTAATATACATATATATTTTTTGTTGGAAATAACAAATACTATTACGGGGGTCCATAGTTAACAGGACCTATGGCATACATAAAACCCTATATATTTAGGTATTTTTACTAACAATATTTGGTCCTGTTAACTATGGACCCCCGTAATAGGCGTTTTTGTACAGAGAGCTAGTGATAAATTGGCGATTTAGCAGAATTCGGCCTCAAGGACTAAAAATCGGCCCCCTCCCTCCAAAATCGGCTCAAGGAAAAAAAAAAATCATTTTTTTTTTTTTTTAAACCCGGGCTTTCTTACTCCCAAAAGGGCCTTGTGGGCCTTTTCGGCAAAAGCCGGCGGAGGCTCAGCCTACCCTCCTCAGCGCGCGTCCATTTCCCAGCACTGAATCGGCGCTGTTATGCGGCGGGATGCTATGGAGTTTATATTTTTCTACACCCAGGCGATGCTTCGAGCTGCGCATCAAGGGTTCATGACATGGGTTGTCAGAGTCTCTTACATTGGGGCATCCAAGTACCGAATCCCCGTGTAAGTGGAGTCGGGAGTCGTTCGGTGGAAACTTGTAAGATCTTGAATGTTTATGTTCTTCCTACTGCAGCTGTGTTGCTTGAGCTGCGAAACCTAGGAATAGCGTTGTGATCGTCATCCGCGAGATCTATATATATGCACAGAAGGACGCTGCTGGAATCGGTCACCCGTTGAACGTCACCAACATTCAGCTCTCTTCCCGCCGGCCGCGGTGTACGTAGCCAGCTCGTTTTTCCGCCGCGCCTTCGCGTTTGCGAATAAGACTCGTGGGCTCGCTCTCCGCAAGGTAAATCGGCTGACCACCCCCGCCTCCTGAAAATTACGACGCATTTATCGCTGACGAAGCTAGGACCTACAGTTAGGATACTGTTATGATACTGCCTTGAATGAGGCTGAAAGCCCGGTGATTACCAGGGTTCAAGTATTAGGATCGTATTTGTAGTACTTGGGAGGCGCATCGCAGATGGAAAACCAGGGGTTTTCCCCGCGAGGCACGAGCTCGGCTCTTAGTCTCCTCGTGCACGAAAGGAACAAAGCTACTCTTCTTCTGTCTCTAAGCAAACAACACACGTGAGCACCAACGAGTACCGACTTAATACGTAGGCAAACCTGCCCAGGGATACAAAGTGTCCCGCACGCTTGATCTTAACAATACGTGAGAGTCCCATCCCACTACTGTGTCGGTCGTCGCTTGTTACAGTTGGACACTCACACGTATTGGTGTCATGTTATCGTTGATTCTTACCTCTCAAGATGATTCTGAGAGCGGGGGTGGAGGGGGTGGTGTATTCATTATTATGCATGGCCGTAGTCGTATGACCATGGACCCTCGCATCCCTGCAATGCCGGGACGGAGCACGTCGGGTTTTCACCGACCAGGCAGACATTGCTGGCATCAAAGCGCGAAGCGCCGTGAGGTGTCCGGCGAGTCGCATGAAGGGTGAGCTGCATTCTACTAAGAATCGCTTTAGATAGGGGGGGCAAGAATAACAGTAAATGGTCACGCCTCCGCAACAATAGGTGGGAATCGGGGATGCCATGACACTGCCCAATATCGTCGACCCCGAGGTGTTTTTACGCTTGGTATCCCCTAGATACCTATTACAGGGGTCCATAGTTAGTAGGACCTATGGTATACATAAAAACCTATATATTTACCCATTTTTACTAACAATATTTGGTCCTGTTTACTATGGTCATGGTCCCCCGTAATACTACTCTGGACGGAAATGTAAGGAACGTTTGGTATTCGTATTAGCGCCTAACCGACCCTTATATTTCCGTCGGTGCTCGAGTGAGGATCCACAGCAAAAAAAATTGGTGCTACCCCTATATCACCACGCTGTCCCTATAAATAGAACTACCGTTTGTACATTAATAATGAATGAAAAAAATCCTGATATTTGGGGACAGGGTGGTATAGGCCGCAGCAGCACGTGCCGAAAGCAATCTCGGGAGGCCCTGGCCTGCGATTCGCATAACACTGGAAGCGCGCGCACCTGGTATCTACATTGATATTTCGCTTGTCTACCCAACAAAGGGTAGACAAGTTGAAGTTTTTGACAAAACTCTCCGCGCCAACCCGACCCAACCCAACCCATTTTTCGACTGTCGCGTAGGCTAAGCTCAAGCTCACTAACACTACGCGCGTCAACCCAAAACCCAACCCGTTGTGTGATGCACCGTACATATCGGCAAGGCCGGTGGACTCGCGCTGGGCGAGCGAGAGTACGGGTCCCTGCTGAAGGGGCTCGTCGGCAGGGTGCGCGACGTGGACGATGGGGTAGTGGATGCCGCGGTGGAGGCGTTGGGCCGGATGTACCGCGCGGGACCCGAGGCGTGAGTTTATTTCCAGGGATGGAAAGGCGTTCTAGGACAGGGGTAGGGCATTATTTAACCGAAGTATTTCTGATGGCCGGGGGGGGGGGGGGGGGGCGGGCGGGGGCTTCTCGACTGAATAGCCTGAGTAAGTAGGAATGGGGGGAAGTTAATGAATTGAACGACTTGGGTTACGTACTAATGGTGTGAATAGATTGGTGGCCACCCCCGAGGCACACGATAGAGACCCCCCCCCCCCCCCCCCCCCCCCCCGCCAGTGAATATATACCTGTAAATGGCTCAAAAGGTGGGCGTATTATAGTAATACCTATTTTTGGCATTTGCTTCCCCCCCAATCCATTTGTGTCTTGAGTTAGCGTGATATATAGTTCATTCATACTTGCGGTGTCTCAAGGCATTTGATTAGGTTTTATCATGCCACCGAAGCACACGATATATCGTTGGAATAATGCAGCTAGTGTTTTTACTGTAGTATGCGCGATGCTTCTATTAATAATTGGCCAATGGCTGGTGATGGGAATGTGGTCATTATTAAGGTTTTCGTTTATTATTCTCAGAATCGGTATTTTTGGGTGAGGTATAAATGCTCCTCAAGTGAAGAGCCTAAGGACATACTAAGGTGAAACCCCACCGCGGTATGTGCCGAGATCGTACAGAATGCAAGTGTTCTCCCCGTGGCGTAAAAATTAAGGAAGGTTTATCCTGAACCGAAAAACAAACTGCTGTGGCGGTCGGTGAAGTACAGGAATGTCTCGAGGGTAGATTCGCCGAGCCAAGGAGGCAAAAGGAGAAGAGACGTGCCAAGCAACGCTACGAAATGATGAGCTAAAGTGTTTGGTGTGGGCAAGGCATGCCCTGCTTGGACCCCACGGTTAGTATCAGTTGGGTGGCGAAGTAAGGCATCCCGTCTTTTAATGTTATTTTCTTTCCATTCCGTTTATTGTCTTCGCTTTCCTTTTCTATCTCCATCCTAGTAGAAGCTCAGATTCGGGGTCACATAGTAGGCTCTTCTCCCCTCTCTCCACTACGGTTGTTGCCTCAGTGACGTTTCAACTCGAGAAGAGTTCGGCCCTTTCTTCCATCGTCGACTCGCGCCGAATGCCTTGGCTGTACTTGACGGCTAGCGATTAATTTGGAGGGGAAATAAGGCATGCGTTGGCGGCATTTGACGACTACTTTAAAACTGTGGTTGGGTGGCGAAATTAAGGCATGCCTTAGCTGGACCTCACGTCTAGTTATCGGACGAGTGGTGAAGTAAGCCAACCTGCTGACTTATTCTGACCGGTAATATAAGCTCCGTCTGATATTCATATCATATTCCAAATGGTTATCATATTGCCGGTCAGAGAGATTTTATTCATCAGCGAAACCAACACATGGTTAGGGCCACAATCACACCGGTCAGGTGCAAACAAAAGCAAACGAGCTCCGCAAAATACCCGAATGCAACGACCTGTAACACTTAGCCAGTAGTAGCCAACTATGTAACTGGTTGGCGACTCATACGTTAGCCAGCCCACAGACATACTGATAAACGTTTAACCTTTTAAGGGCTGGGGTCCCGTTTCTGGGCCACAAATGACTTGGAATTAGAGTGAATTTTGTGTTTCTGTACAATACGGTACTAAAAGGGTTAAGACAGCCAGAACCGCTTGTCATCGTCGGGGATGCGCGCAGGTTTCAAACGGGAGAAACCTGCCTAGGCTCCGCCTACAGACAACTCCTGGAGCACTACGGTGCACGGATCTATTGTCAAGACAGCCGGACAGGAGAGGACGACGAGCCGCATGTCGACTACAATAATGGAGCACCGCTGTTCGCCGACGACATTATCGTGGACGATGACGCACGGGCTGTAGCAATGGGACCGGTGGGGTCAGAAATGAGAACCTCTTATGCTCCACGTAGATGTTCTTCCTCCCGCGGAGAGGAATGGAGCGAACCAGGGCCACTAGTTCCGTCCTTGCCGTCTCCCATTGCCACCATCGCCGCTGCTTTCACCCTACCACGAGGGGAGGCAAGCCTCGCCGATCACGGCGCCAGTGGCAGCAGTGCCGACGACATCCGTGGCTCGTCACAAATATTTTTGCCCCCGCCGTCAAGCTCGCGTGATGCTGCGACGACGGAACGGCCGCAGTTTTTCGATCCCCTTATCGAAGGGCCCGTCCTTGATACCGGTGGCGACTACTACGACAAGCCAGCCCGCGCAGTGGAGACATCATCGTCATCATCAGCAGCAGCAGCTTCCTATGCCTCGACCACCGCACCTACTTCGGTAAACAACCCGGTACGAGATAGCCCGCGCGCCGCGCCGAGCTCTCCTGGACGTACGACGCCGCCAATTAACTCCACAAACAACGGGGCTATCGAACGTCACAACTCGGACGGTGGTAGCGGCGGCGACAGCGAATGGTTCAGCGAAATCGCGGAAAAACGACCACCCCGAAACAGCGATTCCCCGTCGCGGCCAATTCTATCCGGTCCGGCGGCGGCCGAAGTGATAGCCACGGTAGGGGGCGAGCGCGGTGTAGGCTCCTGCGCTGTTGCCACGCGAGCGAAGCTCGGCGGCGCGGGAACGAAGCAGAGGGGAGAATCCGGTTCAAGCACAGGGCACAACCGTCACGATGGTGGCGAAGGTGGTGGTGGTGGTGATGGTGGTGGGTGGTGGTGGTGGTGGTGGTGGCGTCGACGGAAAGCGTGGACCTCAGAAATGCTTCGACAACGGTGCGGCTCCATCGCCAGGCGTCACGTCACCGATTTCCCACGTTCGGACCTCGAACCCCTTGACCGTACAGCCGAAAACGGCCACTGGGACGACACGAACGACGCCACCACCACCAACAGCAAAAACAACAACAAAAACGAAGACGCCTACATCTTCACCAATGTCGATATCGAACCCGGCCTCGTTGTCTGCGGCCTCGTCACAATCGCCCTCCCGACGGGGAGTAGGGGTTGCACCGGCCGAGACGGTGGCCTCGAACACCAGGAAAAAAACGTGTGTCACCGCTGCCGCCACAAACGAGGAGCGCGGTTTACCCTCCGTGTCTTCGCTCTCGGACGAATTGTTGCGCACTCTTGCCGAAGTGGACAACTTGGGAAAAACCACAAGTAAGGGACGAGAAGACAGCAAGGCTCCACGGTTCAAGGAGGCTATTCATCAGGGGGTATCGGAGACGGCCGGCAGCCGGCGGCAGGAGAGGGTCCGAGCCATGGAGGAGGTGAAATGGCTGGTGTCGGGTATGGACTGGGCGGCGGCTTCGTCGTTAACACCTCGCCTGGGAGAACTCCTCGCGGTAGCATTGCGGCTGACGGAGGACGCCGATTTCAAAATTGTGAGAGAGCTTTCCAAAGATGTTGTTTTATGCTGGCACGTTTAGTATATGAGATATCCACCCACGGATACAAAATAGGAGTCATCCTGGAGGGTCAACATACTTTATACACCCAAAATTAACATTTCTATCAAGATGTAGGCAGGTCCAAACATGGTTCCAAATGCGTCAGTGCTTAACTTTTAACACATGGCACCGTTCTAGTTCTATCATGAGTGCTGCGCCGCTAATTTCTCTCGTTGAGGAGAGGTTGCTGTCTTTTAGAACGTCGCACTGGACTCGTAGGTGCGCCCGAGAAACAACTATTACGGGGGGGCCATAGAAAATAGGACCTACGGTACACACAAAAACCTATACATTTCCCTATTTTACCTAAGAATATTTGGTCCTGTTTACCATGGTCCCCCGCAATAGTTGCCTGCCACACTCTCCGAAGACCTAATGTAGCTTTAGATTTTATGTGGTGTGTTCTTCACACCTCAAAGCCCACACACCACGGTCATTCGTACTTCGTACCAGTAGGCGTAACATAGGTGAGCATGTGTACTGTAGACTATCAGCAGACTATGAATATTGACTGTTAACACTCAGTAACTAATAGTGCTGTGAAGAAGTGTTGGACAAATTCAATGCGATCAAAGGTAGTAAGTGACGCCCCCCAGTCACTCTGGACACCACGTTGCGTCGGTCACGTCACCAGTTTTTGCCGTCGCGCGACCTCTAGCCACTATCCCCTCCTATGAAACGACTCAATTTATCACTGGAAACCCCGTGGAGCTACAAGCCTCACACCCTATTCGTTACCAGTAACTGTTGTTATTTGGAGACGACCTCCAGTCTTTGAAGCACAGTAGAATGTTGTTCAGTCCGACATTTTTACTTGTCAACTCCTTTGCGACCGAAGCAACCTCGTCGCGGAAAGCGCGTCAGTAAACAGTGAGCGACAGCCTCGTACTGCTTTAGCTTTTCGAGCCCGCAAGCTTGGTTGGCTGTCTCTCTGCCCCGCGGAAATTTTCCATAGTCTTGTCGCCGTTTGACTTTTTGCCAAGACGAGAGAGTATGGTCCTTCGACGCGGTTCAGTTTCGCTCCATTCGTATCAACCCCAACCGTGCCACGCATATGTTCCAAGCTCCGACCCGCAAATTTTCGCCTCTTTTGTGGAAACCCCAACCGTGTCACTCGCATAGTCCGAGGTTCGGCGCGGTTCAACTATGCCTCATTTCTAATAATCTCGACCGTACCACGCGCATGTTCCGAGATTCGACGCGCTTCAACTACTCCTCATTGGTGGAAACCCCTACCGTGCTACGCAGGCTCTGCTGGCTCTCCAAATCCTCCATTTGCTGGTGGTTCGCGTCGGTAAACATCTGAGATCGCACCTCGCCCTTCTCTTCCGCGTATTAGTTACAAGGCTTGGGGATCACAAGGTAAGAAACGGAAATGACTCGACAAGGCCGTAGTAAGCATGTATCGTGGCTGTATATATTCCGTGTATTCACCATTTATTTGCAGCGATCTAAGGTGCGCCTATTTTAACCTGTATAGTACTTTTGGACCCAAGTGTTTGGAACCACCTCTGTATAGTACCATTGCAGGCTCCATCAGATTTTCTCTCGATTTTCCTGTTTTAATTTGGCCACCTGACAAAATGGATCGGATGGCTACCGAGGTGCCTTAAGCCATCCCGTCAACAACACCACGAGCACTCATGGCCCATCTATCTTCCCTTTCATGCTGAAACCTTGCCAGTGTTGTGATACTTTCGCAATGCAATACCAAGTTCTACGCAGAAATGCCAGAACCAAACAGTAAAGACGACGGAGGAGTTATAAACACTTGATAGGCCACGTTCGCACGCCCATCGGCAGACGGGTTCGCTCCACCTGAAGGTTAAACACACGATGCCCTTGGCTCAGCAAATAGGAACATAAATCCTTTTTTTTTCTGTGTCCCAAACTGATTTCGTAAAGTTAGAACAACCACTACGTCAGCTGTGAGTTAGACCGATTGAGTAGTTGACGCTCAGTTTTTCAAGCTGTTGAGCTAATAGAAGGGTTGACTGACACCCAGTTTTTCAAGCTGTGTGGTATTACGGAGGACCATAGTAAATACGGAGCTACGTTACTCACCAAAACATATATATTTCCCTGTTTTTACCAACAATATTTTATCCTATTTACTATGGTCCCCCGTAATACTTTTTTTCACGCTGTTTGCTTCTCCCTCTTGGGGCTTTCACAGGGGAAAAACTTGACGACAAAAAGGTGAACGACTACTACAGCAACGGCCGTGGTTGCGTAATTTTGGGGATCCCCCCCAAAAATATCAAAGAAACGACAATGCCAAGTAGTCGTACCGCATGTGGGCGCAATATGATCCTACCGGGACTACTGCTGGGCGCTCACTCACGCTGCTCGTAGACGGTTTTGATAGCATAATATATATGTCGTTGTTTTGGTCGCTATCTATCTCGGTACCCCCTCAGCAGACTCACAGCAAACGTCGCTCAATGCCCTTTTCATCCCACAATATGTATAGGGAGGCGGCTGTGTTTAGAGCGATAACGGACAGTGGTCTAGACGTGATGTATCATTGCGGGTGGGCATATGTAGTAAGAATCAGAACCCGTGATGGATCCAAAAAACAATGTATCCCCCTGTGTTCATACACCATATTTGGTCCTGAGTACTACATATGCCCACCCGTAATACTACTGTAGTTTTAGTATGGGAGCTCCCAAAACTGTGACTTAACACCCCCCAAAACTGCAGTCTCCTGATGCATTCGCTCTGTAGTCCCTTTGGAGCCATACCTACGTATTGGGGGGACGAACTACTTGGGAATTATATTTATTTTTCTGTATTTATTTGGTGAAAAATTGAACACTTTTGTGTGGAGGACAAACTCACTTGGAATTACAGCATCACTTTTTGAGGATTGAAAAAAAAAAATCCAGCCAAGATAGTATCATATTAGCTGTGATGGCCACCACTTTTACATTTTTTGCACCGAGAAGGTTGAAAACAAAAAACTCCACAGCAGTGCATTGAAATCGAACAGCGATAACATTTCATCACGACAGAAGGTAGGCTGCTGGTGCCTACCAGGTATTTCCCAATGCTACGACCACTACTTGACCCCACGATCAGGTCGCAGCACGACACCACGCCATGGTAGTCCTATCGGCGCTGGTGAGCGTCGCCGGGCTTGCGGCCTCGCAGCAATATCTCGTGCAGCACGGCCTGCGCTCCATCGCCTGGCGCGCGCGGGAAGGCTCGCTCAAGCTGGTGATCGCCGGCCTGCTTTTTTCTCCTGCACGGGAACCTTCGGTAGCTGAGCGGGGCGGTCAGGAGCGGGGGGCGGGTATAATCAGCCCTGGTAATATGCGCGACCAACAGAGAAAAGAGCGGAAAGCGGGAGTATCACGGGGGGGGGGGTGGTGGCGATGCAAGCGAGCCGGTGGAGCACGAGGGAAGGAAACGGCGAGCGGTAGAGGCGGGGGGGGGGGGGGGGGCACGGAAGGAAGCAGCAGGGAGCTGCAGCAGCGGCAGCAGCAGCCGAACCCCCTGACAGGACCGGGCGATAAGGACACTACGACGTCGGAGATGGACGAAGTGCGTAAGCTAGTGTGCGACGTGGGGGCGCTGCTAACTGACGAGCGACCAGAGGTAAGTGCTGAGTGTTCGCCGGTGTTTTGTTTAACCCCTTTCGAACTGCGAGATATATATCTCGATCAAAGCCAAATGATAACTTAGGTGTCCTCAGCTGTCTCCAAGCAGCGTGAGCGCCCAGCAGTTACGGGTACAAGTAGTAGAATCATGCTGCGCCCGTATCGTACGCCTCCTTGCATCAACCATTGTAACTCGGACACCAACCATTGTATCATGTCATTCCCCCCAATCAAGCAGTGGCATTTTAGCTGTATTCGTCGTTTTGTATCGCCAATTTCGCCCCCCCCCCCCTGAAGTGCGAAGAGGGTTAAGCGGCGCTACTGAAGGGGTTGCACTTTTTTTAGGCTAAACAAAAAATATCAATGACAAGGAGCTACACAACACGGTACACTCGGAACCGGTGTAAAATATTTCAGGAGTACTCACGGGTCATGCATGACCCGACCGCAGCGGGTCGGGTCAGGAAGTCTTAAAAAAATGACGGCTAGGGTCGGGGCAGGAGGTTTTCGAAATATCACGGCCCGAGCCGATCCGTCCCGACCCGCCAGTTTTTATCTGACCCGTGAACAGCCCTGTTACTATTAAAGCATTCTATGTTAGATGCTGCTAGCCCACCGGGAAAGTGTATCGGGGCTTAGCCGACAGGTTTTGTCAAGGTCGGTTGTGGGGTACTATGGCCTACTACAGGTATTGAGGCCGATAGGAAGCTTCTCAAGCGAGGAGTCTCAGAAACATGAGGTGCTACGTACCTCGACTGTAGCACACGCGCGCATATTCGGCTCAATTTTGTTTCCGTTTGGAGCATCTTCTTCCCCCAAGATGTTGGTGCTGGGACTCCAATTTTGTTTTCGTGTGCAGTTGAAAGAGCGCTGTTGTTGCTGTCGTTGTTGTCGTTGTCGGTGGTGGTGTTGGTGTTATTGCGTTGGTTGTTGTTGGTGGTGTTCTTGTTGCTGGTGTTGGTGTTGTTGGTGGTGCTGCTGTTGGTGTTGGTGTTGGTGTTGTTGTTCGTGTGTTGTTGCTGTTGCTGTTGTCGATGTTGTTGTTGCTGTTTTTTTTTGTTGATGTTATTTTTTGTTGTTGCTGTTGCTGCTGTTCTTGTTGTGGTAGTTGCTGCTGCCGTTATGGTTGTTGTTGCTTTCCGTGTTGTTGTTGACCACGGTTTTCCTGATGTGCACGACCCTGTACACGCGCAAACTCGGGTCACTGCACAGACCTTTTTTACCCTCGATCCATTAACTGTGGTTGTTTTTTCGGCTTTAGGTACATTGTCGGGGATAGCACTCCCTGCGTTCTTTAACCCTGTGTCACACCCTCTACAGATCTGCGTTTGGTTATTCGTGTATGCGCGTGGCTATGTTTGAGCTGTAATGGTCGGCGACTGCCACCGGAAGCAAGAGACGTGCTAATCGTATCTCAGATCCGGGGTTACGTAGCAGTTCAATCCCCCCCATCTCCACTACGGTACGTGCTTTCGTCATTTCTATCGCGAGAAGGACTCAGCCCTTTCCTCCCCTCGTCATCTTGCCTTCATTTTTGTATGACATGAAAGAAAGTCCTAAGGCGACTGTGGCATCTGCAAACTGCCTCCCACCTTTATCGTTTACTAGGTTCGGCTTGTCGCCGTGGAGACCTTGGCTGTGGTGGCCGATACTTGGTGCCTCAAAAAGGACGTCGACATCTTGACGATCTTACAGCACGCCAACCTTCTAAGGTTTGAAACATTCGAGGGCGCTCCATGCCTTACAGTGGTACTGGAAGGAATGTTCACATTCGTAGTTTTGGTCTGTCTTCAATTCCCTCGTGGTTTTCTCGCGGGCTGTCCTGAAGCGGTTGGTAGGTTGTTGCAACCTGTCTCTCGGGAGCGTGGGGAGGGGGACGTCACTTGGAATGAGTAGCACTACGCACGATTTTTTTCCCTCCAATGCGAAAACTTGCACACCTCTAACTGATCATCCATTCCCACGCCATGATCCAGACCTTGCAGGGGGGATAGACTATTGATCTATACATATGATCTAGCTCATGTTACCGGGGGGGAGTCGTGTATTCCACACGATCTAGTGTATGCTTCCTGAGTTGGGATCTGCACTATACAGATCCCGTACGATATCTCTTCCCATAACGGCAGGTTAAGATCTGGATGATCTAGAATATGATCTGCCCGCCGTGTGATCCCTTGCGTTCAAGAGATAGCTGAATGTGACGATAAGTTGTGACAAGCAACGCTGCACACCGTTGATGTCCTTCAAGCGCCACCCCGCCATCGTTTTGTACCCTTCTTGAGTAGAAGGATCAAGCCTAAAACACGAAATGGACGAGGTGGACGAACGATTGTACCGTTGACGCCTCTGGGACCCCGAAATAACAACTAAAACCGTAGCTGTTTTGGTGCTGCCAACCGCACATATACAAGAGCTGTGAGGGCCTAGCAATACGGGTGGGATCATGTTGCGCTCGTGCCGTCCGACCCCTCGCTTTCAACCAATGTAACTCGGACATCAGTTTGCATCGTCCCCGTGTCACGCAAAAAGCCGTTGCCGCATTCGTCGCTTGTTGTCGCCATTATCCCCCTCTGAAGCTACAAGAGGGTTGATGATTACAAACAAATAAATACACACATCGACACCGTGAAGGCTGAACAGACGTTCTTTTTCGCCAACAGAAATAGTTCCACAAAAGGAAAAAAGAAGAAGGTAAAGTTGCCCCTAACGGATGTGTGCATCACCTTTGCAGCGACGTTTGGCTGGTGCCGAGTCGACACTCAGCACCGACCCCGCCACCGAGCGCACACCATCATCTGACGCATGCCGTGAACGGTACACGGGCTGACCTCAATTTTGTGGAGGCTCGTCACATGTATGAAGAGGCCTCAAACTCACCGAACAAAACTGACTTTATGGGTTGACCTAAATATTTCTGGGGGCCGTCGTCGCATGCATGAGGATCTCTAGCTCACCCAATCAATTGGCTTCACGGCTTCACCTATTTTTTTCTGAGGGTGTCGTCACATGCACGAGGAGGTACCGCTAACTCACTCAAAGAAGCTGACTTTGAAAACATATTTCACGCTTAACCAAATGAACTATCCTACGCCCTAGGCATACATCGAATACCAGCGCAGAATATTGAATGGGTTTCCAACGTAACTGGGTAGCACTCGGGACGTAAATATAAAGAGGTTTTGGTCTTCACATTGACCCCTAAACATTCCTTATGTTTACGTCCTAAAAGTAGTAGTTTAGGTACCACTCTGGACGGAAATACAAGGATCGGTTGGTATTAATATTAACATCCGAACGTCCCTTATATTTCCGTTCTAAAAGTGGCTGCTTTCTCTGACGAGGAGCCCCCCTGTCAGTCAGAATATTTTTTTTTTATACTGAAGGAGGAGGCTATATAACCCCTGTCGTTGCACCCCATCAGTCTGGAGGCGTTTTTTTAACCAACGAGGAAGCTATATATACATTATCATCGTAGCAAGGGTCATCTTCTCTCACCCACCCACCCACTCGTGATTCAATATTTGTCGTCGCCGCTCACCTCTCGACAGGTCGAGCGACGCCCGTCGGCGCCTGACGGCCAGGCTGCAAGACTCCATGTCTCCGCTGCCCCTCCTCGGGCCAGACGGAATCGTCGACCTTGGTGCTGGCCTGGCGGTGCGGCGCTCACCCGACCATGCTGAGGCGAGAGCGAAAGGGGCGGCGGTTACAGCGGCGGGACAGGAGGTACGAATAAAACGCACGAAGTGAATGTAATACGTCAGGGCTCTTCACGAGTCATGGCCCCAACCCGCGTGTCGGGTCAGGAAGATTTCCAAATCTCACGGGTCGGGTCGGGTTGGGTCGGGTGGGGTCGGTTCAGGAGGTTTTCTAATTCTCACGGGTCGGATCCGGTCCCCGTTAACCGGCCCCACCCGATCAAACCTGGCCTGACGCGCGAGATTTGACCCGACTCGTGAACAGCCCTGTAATATACCTATTCTTCCGCCGCCGTAGGCGTCCTGAAGTAATTGAGGCGAGAGCGAAAGGGGTGACGACTTTCAGCGGTGGGACAGGAGATAAGAATAGGACGCGCGAAGCGAATGTAATGTTTACCTAAAAGATATTTCCGTTGCTGAAACGTACGCGTCCTGGAACTGATTCCAAACACACACCCCACTCCCTATCGTTGCCGCCACCTAAAAAATAAAACGTTAAGGGGCTGCTGGCACGCTCAGGAATGCGTCGTCAAGTACCCGCGCGTGGACGTTTTGGCAACATATAACGTATGACTTGGAATTAGAGTAAGGGACTTGCAACCAAGATCCGTACGTCGTAGTTGTAGAATGGTTGACGCAAATATACGAGAATCCTGAGCTTTTTAGCCCATTTTAGCACTTTTTTGAGCCTAATAACTTACTACTCCTAAAGGGAACGTAGTTTTGAGCCAAGCAGCATCTTCAACGACGACTGCCTAAGAGATATATCATCCGCCTGGAGAACAGCAATATTATAGTGAAAGGCATTTCATCATCGGTGGTGCAGCCATTGTGCTATGCTCCCTTGCGTGAAAAGAAACATTTTAGCGTTTTTGCGAGCTTTTCGTGCTACTCGCTCGCAACTTCGAATACACGAAAACACCTCATGAGCCGTTTCTCGCTGCCTACGGCTGCCGTCTGGTGCACCCGACGCTCTTACAGACCTCATAATGAGCATCTCTCAATTTCGCGGGCTGCAGTTTCCTGTGAAGAGCTGTGGCCGTCCGCAAGTGAAGTGCAAAACTTTCAGTTGGGGATTGTTTTTGGTCTCATTTTGTGCACCCCAAATTTCGGCCAACTTCCGCCACTGGAGCACCTCTTAGTCGAGGTGTACGTCTCTGTTGAGAACCTGCGGAGGATTAATCCAAGCTGCTGTGATGAACCTCTAACAAGTCACCGTCGCTCTCCAGTGAGCATGAACCAGCCGAAGTTCTAAGCGCAGCGTGTTCAGATAGCGATTTTTTTTTTTCTGTTTCGATAAAACATTTAGATATTAGAATGACCGGAAACCCGGGAACCAGGGGACGCTTGGGTGCCAGCGTCCCTTTAACAAGTAATGAATGAGTGAGTCCACTCCAATTTTAGCCCTATATCAGATACCCTAATATGATATATTTCTACTTCGTATCTGTCTGCTACTTCGAATAATATACTTCCGGGACGTTGGTGAATGGGATCCCCGCATCCCTTTTGCGCATAAGTGGCGCCTTTAAGCGAAAAACCGACCTGCTGCCAGAGAAGCAAGGGTATTTCTGAGCAGTACGTCTCCGTGGTACCAATTAGTTTGTATTTCGCGCTATACATCAAACAAGCGGTGCCGAGTGTTGGACCGCAGGAATGTTAATACACCAGGTTGTGCTTGACGAGCGTCCTCCTATATTGATTCATGTTGCTGTCTTACACATTGCGACACGTTAGATGAACCAATGAAAGTATTTTAACACTCAGCTCGATTTCCCGTCCTGACATCCGTCACGCAGTAATTTTTCACAACACTTTTTCCACGCAACCATCTTGCCCCGCGCATTAACGCCTTATAACATTTCACGTTTGGTTGCGTTGCCCACCGCTTTTTTCTCCGAAGCTTGCCCCGTTCACCAACGAGATCCTGTAAAATTTCACGTTCGCTTGCATGACCCCCCGCTTCTTCTTTGAAGCTTGCCTCGTGCACCAACGCATCCTCTATCACTTCACGTCCATTCCGACTACCCTCCGTTTATTCTTCAAAGCTTGCCTCGTGCGCCACCAACACGAATCCTGTAACCTTTCACATCCACTTCGATTGCCCAGGTTCCTTCTCTATCTAAAGCTTGCCTCGTGCACCAGCGTAATCTGTAACATTTAAGGTCGCTCGTATTTTCCCGACCGTTTCTTCTTCTCCCATTAAGCTGGGCAGTAGTGCCTCAGGTGGACAACAGTCTGAACACCACCACCAAAAGTCGCTGCCGGCGAGCCCACCAAGACACACTGGCGGCTTCGTGCCCGTCTCCGGAGGTCTCGGTCTGGGAGGCGGCGGCAGTCACCGGAGTGACGACCCACAAGTCTTGACCCCGCCGAAAATAAATGCCTCCGGGGGAAACCCAGCGCTAGATGGTCTACCTGTGTGTCAGAGAAGGAGGCAGCAGCAGAAGGCTGCGTTAACGCCTTCTGCGACTTCGCATGGCCCAAGCAGTAGCAGCCCTGCAAAAACTCGACTACTACATCGGGAAGGTAGCACCGGCCATGAGGAGTCGTGGACAGTTGAGGCCGATCGTCGGGTCGACGTTAGTTCAACACGGCCTAAGAGTCCTCTCAGCGGTGGTGGTGGCGGTGGTGGTGGGGGCGGCGGCGGCGGCTTCACAAGTGGCCCAGGTGGCAGAGACTCGAGGGGTACAGGCGCTTCAGGTGTCTCACACGGTGCCTCAAGCGGTATTTCCTCAGGAGACGGAGAAGTGTGTGGCAGAGGCGACGGTGGAGGCGTTGTGGTTGATGGGGGGCACGGGCTTCGGTGCTGGCAGAACAACGCAGTGGGCGAGCTGGAAGAGGTTGCTCCGTGGGACTGTCGCCGTCAAAGGGGAGTGCCCGATCCTGAAATCAGTCGGAATCAAGCGAGCGGATACTTAGCTGGTGGTGGTGGCGGTGGGGGTGGTATTGGTGGCGGTAGTGGCAGTCATAGAGGTGGTGGTGGTGTCGGTGGTAGTGGTAGTGGTGGTGGTGATTATGGTCGTGGTAGTGGTGCTGCCGTCGACGGTAGCAGTAGCGAAAGAGCCCAGGAAGGTCGCCGACGAAGACGAACCGAAGCGAGGGGGCATCCAACTTCCCTCGGCACGGCAACATCCGACCCCACCGGCGGCAGCGGTGGCGGCGGCGATAGGGGCGACCGTGGCACCGGAGACCCCAGCTACACGCCTTCGTGGACCCAGAGCAGTCAGGGCGGTAGAGAGAGACAGAATCATGATCATCACCAATGGAGAAACGCTATTCAGCGCCCGACGCCGTATGATGAGCAAGAAGAGGAGGACGCTACCGATACCCTTCAGGTAGGAGGCGGCAGCGGCTGTGGCGGTGGTGGCGGTAGGGATGGAGGCGAAAACTGCAGAGCTCAACAAATCCCAGTTGGAGTTTTGAGGAGATATCGGCGGCAGCGGGATCAGCAGCCCGTAAGCCAGGAGGTCACCCCAGAAGAATTAGAGAACCACGGAGGACAAAAAGGACGGGGGAAAAATGACGAAGAACGAGAGCGGAGCCAATGGGACAACCGGCATGATGGTGATCCTCTTGCTTGCGTTAGAGTCGCATACGGAGGCGCGTTTGGGGGAGGGAAAGCGAATGGAAGGGACACCAGCTCTCCTGTTCCGGACCCTGGCCTCCTTTCCGCGCTGAAGCGTGGGAGTTCCAGGAACGCAAGGTAATGTGCAAAGAGCGGACGGGCGCGCGCTACGATTTGGGTAGCATTTTTCGATCAAAGTATTGGCTCTCCCAGCGGAGCAACTACCGTACCCAATGTAGTTGGAATTCCGTTGGTACAGTACAGCATAGGTGTGAGCCTTTTAAGACCACCCCGTGACAAGCCCAATCACGTGGCCGTATCTCTTATAGTCCGTATGTATGGTCTTATATTGTACTATTATACTGAAAAAAGGACTCCGTACATATTCCACGTAGTTTTTTTTCTCGTTACAAGCCGGTGTACCTGGTCTTATTTTCATTATGGCCTCAAACCGGGTGATCGTACAAACGGGTACGTACACCACGGTAATTTGTTCATCAGTACCTACAGATAGGCCATGGAATTGTGTGATAGGGTCAGACGCACAAGTTTTCCCAATGTCAGGTTTTGGGTGAGGTACCGTACCCCACTCTGGTACGAGAACAGTCTAACCAACACTACTGCGGGGGACCATAGTAGTCAGGACCTATCACACACAAAAGCCTATATACTCCAGTATTATTACTAAGCATATTTTGGTCCTGATTTACCATGTTCCCCTGTAATATGAAAATAAGACTGGCCTTATACTCCCGGACAGAGTGATAAGACGCACGCACTTACTCCTTGAGACATTTTTTCCGAGGAGTCGATACTCTCCAAAGCACGGCGGGGGGGGGGGTACACAGAACGAAAATGGAGGCGTCTGGAACGTCTGGAAATACTTATCTCCGTGGACTCGTCGCTTGGCATCTGTACGTTCCCCGTCGTCGGGAGAAAAAATCAAGCTCCGAAATGTGCTCGACGCGGGAGGGTGTTGTCATGCATGCGTGTTGTAGGATAGAGAGCTCATCGGGCGGAGAACCTTAGAACATTTCGTTGCGCCACCATCGACGCCTGCGTCACCTGACGCGTGAAGAATGGATGCCACACACAAGGCTCTTCTTGTTGTCTGGGTTGTCCAACCTGTCGTTGGCGTCGGCGTCACTGTGTTGTAGTAATAACCCCTTTCTATTACGGGGGTCCATAGTTAACAGGACCAAATATTGTTAGTAAAAATACCTAAATATATAGGTTTTTATGTATGCCATAGGTCCTGTTAACTATAGACCCCCGTAGTAGACGTTTTGAAGAGGGGAAACGAGTCCGGCGCGAAACAAAAAAGTGACGGTTTACAGCGTCGGCCATGCCAATGCGTGTCTACAGTAGATATGAGGACTGTTTTCATGCTAATGTTGAATACAAACCGACCTTGTGTTTCGGGACCGAGTGGTTCTGAAACAACCCGGGCTGCTTGGGAAGGGGGGAAGGGGATGTTGTCTGAATTTCAATGGATGGACATGTAAGATACTCGCGGGCAGCATGGTCGTCCTGTTGTTCTGTTGGCCGTTCTCCCTAGGAGGTTGATAAGGCAGCGCTTTTGTCGCTTTTTAGGTCGCTTTACCTGGGTCCCAATACCTGAAGCAGGCCCAAACTTGTCGCTTTTACAGAAGGTCGCAATACCTGGGTCTCAATACCTGAAGTAGACCGCACTTGCCGCCTTTTTTATCTCTGTACCTGGGTCCCAACACCTGAAGCAGACCGCGTATACTGCTCGTAGTCGCAGTGGTCGTGGCTGCTTTGGTTTTTATGTCTGTACACCACTCGTGTTATTGTGCTTGCGCCGCTTGCTACACCAACTTTGTTACACCCGTTTGGGAAACCCACCCACCGACCCACCGACCCACCGACCGGAAAAAGCTTGTCCCACATCGTCGGATTGACACTACGCCAATGCTTCAATGGCGCACGGTAGCGCAAGTAGGCAGGACAATCCCACTGCCACACCTATGCCCCATGATCGCGTATTTTGACGGGGGATTCGAGAACTTTGGTATATCTCCTCCCCGTTGGCCGCGGAGGCTCAAGGCCTCGACACCCACAACATATATTTGATAGTGTCTATACGACGCTCGTTTTACTGCAGGCGTCGTTTAAAACGCCGTTATTTTCCGCTACATTGCGTCGGCTCTCTTGACAAGTTGGTGTCGACAATTTTTAGTGAGAAGTCAGCAGCTCCGCACTGCCTATGCAACATTCCTTTTGCTCCGCTTCCGCTGCGCAGTGGCCGGCATCTCCTTTCGTACCTCCATAGTACTCTCCCGCAAGGGAATTCCGTTCGACTTCCTGTGCTGTTTCGTTTCGATGGCGTTCGATGCGCGCTATATGTAAACGGTAGAGGGGTACATAGCATCTCAGTTGTTTTTCGGCCTCATCCTCGTTGGAGGAGGCTCTTTTGTCTCACCTCAAGAAACGTCTTTTTTCAAGAGAAAAATTGAAAAAGTCGAGCTCGATACACAAACCCATGGGCTATATAGGTATTTAACGAATACTGTCGTAATGTATATGATACCATCTAACCCGACATATAAAGAACCTTTGTGTTAAATAATAGTGGAAAAACGGTCCTTACACGTACATATTTCGGGCCAGAGTCGACTCTGACCCGGAGTATAAGACCTTTTCTATGAGTATATATCACGGGCCAAACGGGGCTTACACTCCAGGTCAGAGTGGTACGTCGGGTCCAGACGTAAGTATTGGGTAGCTTCCGTCAGTGAGAGAGGTATGTGGGTACAATAGCAGCAGTCTAATCCCTACCCATACAGTAGCACGGCTCTGATGTCATTCCACCTTTGCGCTTGCCCCTCTCACACGATCATCCGCAACGGCGCACCGTCCAGGGCGAGTCGGCGAGCAGTCAGCGCCACCGCCGGCGGGGGCGGCGGCGGTGCTGCTGCTCTTTCGGGTGATGGGCGGGCGGGTGGGGGCGATCCGATCTCCCTCGGGTACGCTGGAGGGCGATCAAGGGCTGGGGGCGGAGCACCCGCAGAACCCACCACCCCAGTTCCTGTAGGAAGGTGAGGCTTCTCGTTTCTTTTTAATTCACCACCTATACCTACTTTCTAGCTCAACCATTGAAGTGGGGTGTTATACCCTCATCGGCCTTCTGGGCAAGCTGGTGGTCACAGGGGTTGTCGCTGTTTCCCTCCCAGTACATCGCGCATAGGGTTCAGCATTCCCATACCGCTGTTCATGAGATAGCTTCCTTTTCGTTTCCACATGAACTATCAATCCGTTCAACAGGATGTGACCCCCACCCCACAATCGGGCTTCGCCGCGGCGGGCTGACGCCCGCCTGCGGCTCCACGCATGCCTGCACTGGTCGAGAATGTAGCCAAAATCGTGGCCGTAAATGCGACAGTACTGCCAAGAGGTGCACTCAGAAACTTCCCCTGGTTGAGTCAGGTTGAGCAGAGAAATGATGAACACACTAAAAATACGTTAACTGTACAGCAGTAAGGTGGATGCGAGGTCGACGTGCTACTCAGTCGTGCCTGCGCCAATACACCTAATCAGTACTCACCTTCCCGTACGTGGTGCTTCCGTGAGCACTATTTAGTACTTGTTTGTTCTTTCCCATCGAGATGCATTTTTGCCACAGCCTGTTTTGTGAGCACAGGCAGAAATACACAGTGCCCAGAAGGCGTCAAGTCTGCATCTACGTACGATTTTTTCTGTGATAGAAGCCTCTCAACCTTATGTTACCTCCGAGAAATGTCGTCGCGCCGCGGCCGGTGCCGCGCGTTTAACCCCCTGCTAAAGAACTACTCTCAATAACGTGTGCATATCGTATCGTAGGGATGGAGTTCTGTTTAGGTCGGGTCCGCTCAGTGTTTCATACACTAGTCGGGGGGGGGGAAGTGGCGTCTGCCAGAGGAGATGACAACAATGCTCCGTACGCACTTAACGACGTCAGGTGGGGAGTTGGGCTGGGGCGCCACATTTGTTTTTCTGCAGTGGTGGGAAGGGACACATTAGCCCTCGTCTACAATCGCGGATGGGACACAAGTTGACGTGCTTTTTTTCTCGTCTTGTACACACGACGTCCTGACAATACATTCCGTCGCCGTTCTTTCAGTTATTTTCCTCGAGTCGATACCAACATGTTCGAAGCGCAATGACAGGCGCCGACAAAGATGCCGGGAGACCGGTATTCTTTGGATCGCGTCAAACCCTACTCTGGAGGGCTCTTTACGGATGATGACCCGACCCGCGGGTTGGGTCAGGAACGTTTCGAAATATCACGGGTCGGATCGGGTCGGGTCGAGTCGGGTCGAGAGGTTTCAAAATCTCGCGGATCGGGTCGGACCCCCCTAACTCGGCCCTACCCGACCTGACCCGCGAGGGCTGACTCGACCGGTAAACAGCCCTGATATTTTTGGCCATGTTGTACTGGTTGCAGTGTAGGGGTTCTGTCAGTCAAGGAGTCAAACCCCGGTCTCCTATGTATAGGGCTGTGAGTCGGCTTACTAATGACCTCAAGGGCTAGCTAGTTGTTGGTTGGGTACGGCGAATTGAGCCATCTAACCGACTACGTAAGTGTTTTTAACGTTTAGAAAACAACAAAATACACAATCCGAGCCGCAAACCAAACGCGCTATGTAGTCACGTACAAGAGGGTTCACAACTCCGCAAAAACTTAACCACGCTCAACTACCAGGTACACTGTAGTACCATAGCCGAGAAATAACTAAGGCGGCGGCTTACAGTAAGCCTACTTTACAGCCCTACGTACAAAGCATCTTTTGACTGCCTAACACTGTCGGGGTCATCCGTTCCACGGCATCCGCGTGCGCGCAATCACGGGTGCGCCCCGGTCCCCGCCCCCCCCCCCCGCACGCCGCAGATACGATGACATGGGCAGACGCAGCCACATGGAAACTACCGTTCAGCAGCCCTTGCCCCTCTCTCTGAAGAGAGGTGGAGACGCCCACGAGCGGCGGGGGTACGGCGGTGAACGTTCCAAGGTGAGGAAGGCTTTTTTTTTTATGGAGCGCCTACTATTACGTGTGAACATAGCAACAGTAGTAATCAGAACCCAATGGGATGTGTAAACAAAGGGGAATACTTGGTGTTAATCTACGTATGGCCCCCACGTGACGGTAGTGTCTGCACGAGAGGCCTGAAACTCGCGCGTTGTGTCTGCCTCGTCTTCTCGACTGGGTTCATCACACGTTAGCTTGCGCAAGCTTGCGCCAGCTAGCGACAAAACGCCGACAATACGACCGTACAGTTCCGTTTAAAAAAGCCGCCCAAGCAGCGCGCCACGCGCCCTGATACCGTGGGTGTATGTATACGATTCTGTGTCACAAGCCACCGGGAAATTTTTGGCCAGGAGTACGAGCGAAAACCCTCTCACCAGACGTTTTCGGCGGTTGTCGTTGTCTTCGGAGAGTTGATCACATATGTTTGAAGATGCACTCACATAGAGAGGTACAGAAACGGTATCGTACCATTCCAACGGACATGCGGTTGCGTGAGAAAACTTCCACGTGGCGTGGACGTGTTTACGCGAAAACATATTTGTGCTCTCCCTACCCACATCCCTCCCTGCTTAGGTCTGGGGACAATGAAATGAGGGGAGAGGGGGCACATGCACTCAATTTTCCTGACCAAGAAAGCTTGGATGTAACGGACATCACTCCACAATCTGCGTGAATTCAACGGATATACCGTAAAGAGCGTTGACTTCGCACAGGGGTGCAATTGTTTTCCCAGCGCTCTTTTCTTCGACAACTTTATGGGTGCTAAAGTCGACCATTATTACTTTCGGAAGGCTGTCGACCTGATCTTTCCGAAAACACCATGTTCGGTATTGGCGACCTCAACCTTCCCGACTCGGAAAAAATCGAGTGCTGAAAAACGATTGCACCGCTGTGCGAAGTAAACGCTCTTTACGGTATACCCTCCTCCCCTTTCTTCTCCCGCTCTCTCGGGGAAACCTGATGGCTACCCGTTCAGATTCTTCAAGGGTTTCCAACCAAAATAACGCCCTAGCTCGGACCCCACCCCCCCCCCCCCCCGTGACCCCGAATGAGGGCTGCCGCCTCACGACGTTGAGCTGAACCCGACATGCTCCCTGGCCTGTCCCTTTCCTTGCGTTTCCCTTCCGCCTGAGCCCGACACGCTCCCTGGCCCGCCCTTTCTTTTGAGTTGTCTTCCCGCCGCCCGTATGCCGCCGACATGATTTGTTTAAGACTTTTTTAACAGAAGCAGGTGTTGAGGACGATGGTGGCATGCATGAGATAGAGGAGAAACGACCGCCGATATCACCCTCAACGCTTAGCCCGATTAGGGGCGTGAAGGCGGTAAGCAGTGGCGAGGGGGGGCTGCTTGTACGTGTTGGGGGCTGGTCTCCAAGCATCCACAGGCCGTCGACTCGTTCGTCGATCGAATCTTCCGATTTCAGGGGTGGCACTCATACATTGTGGTCGATCTTCTTAAAAATGCCAGTTATTTGGGCGATGATTTCGAGGTGTTCGCAGAGAGCACGTAAGGAAGGCTCGAGCTCACTCAATGCTCGATAAATGCTGGACTTGATCCGTTTTAGGTTTAGTTCAGTTTAGATTTGTTCATTTTATTTTAGTGTAGTTTATTTTAGTTTAGTTTAGTTTAGTTTAGTTCAGTTTGGTTTGGTTTGGTTTAGTTTACTTTGGTTCAGTTCAGTTTAGTCCAGTGTATTGTATTTTTTTTTTTGCTACATTCGATACTAATTTTGTTCATTGCTTTTTACTTTCCCATTCAACCCGTGAGAAGGTTTACCTTCCGTCATATGGCCTTCTAGACAAATCGAAGTCACACGTGTCGTCCTTTTTGCCCCCCGGTATATATCTACGTGCTTTCTTTTTTATTGCGTAGAAGATTCAGCATTCCCACTGCTCGTTGAGTTTTTCATCGCGTATGGAACTCTCTCGACGCGCCATGTGGCGTGAAAACCGGCATCTCGTCTCCTGAAAGAATAAAACTCTCGCTACTCAAGTAATGGAAACAATATTAGGGATCGAGAACTGATACGATCTGCAGTTTGTTGTTGTAGAGAGAATTAGGCGTTACGGTTCATATTCTTTGGCTGAGTACGTATTAGTAGTACTTAGCTCACGTTGACAGCAACAACTGGCATTGTTTGGTTGATCGCCCTTGTGGGAGTACCATGTGGGTACCGCACGGAACGGTGCTCGCAGACTGGGTAGAACACACGAACAGACAGGGCTGTAGCTTGCAGCTGGACAGCGGTCGCTCGCTGGGTCAGATATTCGTGAATTCTCGCGATTTCACGAGCTCACCGGTTCAGGTTGGCGAGAGATAATAGCACATCTTAGTTGGAGTGCATCATACCAAGCGCAGGTAGCGAGCGCGGAAGCGTCAATACCGTGGATCGCAAAAATAGTGGCCACAGAAAATGATATTAATCAACGCAATCCGAAACATACATACAACAAACAATTAGTTAAAATTCAGCCACCCATACCCTCTTATATTTTCTATTCATTAACAGCAATGGTTCCTCTATAGTGCCGCCATGCTCCAGCCGATAACAATACCGGCACTATATATAGCGGCAACCAACGGCACTAATTACTCCGCACTACTGCCACACTGATTAATGCCATGTGTATGTGTTCCAAGCAACTTACTCTACAGGCACTAGGAATAGCGGATAGTCGGGACTACCCAACCGGCACTATAGAGGGACGGACACTGCTGTGTATATTTTTGGGTGATATACGCTATTTCTAGTCCAAGCGCTACCCGCCTTCCAAACGTTTGAATCTCCCCCTTCCAAACCTCAGGCGGGGATATCCTCGGCAACCAGACGCCGGCAGGAGCGACGGCAAAAAGGGGAAAGGGCATGCGAGGTGCGAGCCAAGGCATCATACCCCAGCTTGATTGGTTCAGAAAAAGAAGCGGGGGGGGGGTGAACGGAGGGAAAGAGCCACCGCATTGTAACCCTAGGGAGTGATGGCGATTCCCTGTTTAACTGTCGAAGGCGTGGGAAATGAGAAAATTCTTCATCAGAAGGGATAACCCACTACTAGCAGCCTAAGCAGTAGAGCATACAATTCTTCGACAATCCCCTTCTACTACTATTCAATTAGTGATGTTTCGTGGTGTTTCATCGGTCGACACCAAAACACCCACCAGCACACAAACACACACATATATTTGCACCCTTCTCCTCCTGGGTACCCTGATTCCCACACCGACCTGATCCCACCCGGACCCGAGCCCTCCAAAAAGGGAGAGAGGGGCAGTGTCGCCGAGCAAGTTAAGAAGCAGGCGGTCTGGCAACACTGGGTCGGCTTGTTTATTTTCAGCACTCTCTCACTCGAACCAACTGCAGACAGGGCGCATGGTCAATGGCGACTACATGAAAAAAAAAAAAACGGCAGGCGTAAATATATATCTCTACGAAGAAGGCGAAGAACTTCTGCGCCCTTGTTCTCCTCCGTGCCTTTATGGGGATGCTAGCGTTACGAAGGATTTCGGAAAGGCATCAATCACCAAATCAGTCATTGTGTCGTCGACAATGCATGTATATATATTCGTACCTGGTATTGTTTTCCTTTTGCCGTACGAAAATGTGCAAGTAGCATGTCTCTAACGTTGGTCACTCAGAAACATTCCCTGAAAAGACGAAAAAAATACCAGGGCAATCGTGACCGACCATATAACAGTCTGTCTGTGGTCAACTTGTTTTTCAACCCTCCTGCGGATGGGGTGAACGAATAGCAACTTTCGTCAAGCAGTATTCATGTCTGATTGATAGCATCTTCCATGTCGGAAGTCAGCGGACCCTGGACGCCCTCTTGTATATGGATGCCATGATTTGGAACAAGCGGTCGTACTTTGTCGGATGGCAGAAAGGAATCATAGCAACAGTTGTTTCCCCTTCTTCAATTGTCGAAGGAAATTAAGTCTCTTGTCCACTGTCTGGGGGTACGCACATTCTACCAAGGATACCAGGTCACCCACTTTTCCGCTTGCTAACCGCTCCTCTCGTGTGCCCGCTGATCACCCGGACCGCAATATGTTCATCACACCCTTTTACTTGGTATCCACCCGCAAAATTAAGAGAGAGAACGGCGAACCCTGGACCACCGAGAGCGATGCTACCAAAACCCGCAGCAGCATCGGCAGCGACCAACGAGAGGCGGTCTACGGCAGAAGGGCGACTCACGGTGGTGGAGGCCGGGATCGCAGTTTCGCTGGAGAAGCCACCGCGGGAGGAGTGGGGCAAGGGGCGCAGGGGGGAAAGTCGGCGCCGCCGGCTTCGGGGGCAAGAAGGAGCGCCACGGCGGTAGTAGTCCCACCTTCGCCTGGCTCGTCGTCTGTTAAGCCGGACTCGTTCGATTACCTCACTATCGAGGTGCGAACCGAACACTGAAATAAGATAAAATTAAAAAATCGGAGCAGTGCTATATACGGTTGGGGTGCATTAGTTCACAGCTCGGACAGGTCATGATCTATATATCTATATATCCATCTATCCATATATCTATCTATCTACTTGTCTATCTACCTATCTATCTATCTATCTATCTATCTATCTATCTATCTATCTATCTATCTATCTACCTATCTACCTATCTATCTATCTATCTATCTGTATATCTATCTATCTATCTATCTATCTATATATCCATCCATCTATACATCTATCTATCTATCTATCTACAGTAGATCATCTAATTCCTTGCCGTTGTGAAAGGTTGCGCAGGATCTGCACAGCACATATCTAACCCAGGAAACATGTGCTCGATCATGCAGAATGTGCGGTCCCCATCCGGTGACATGAGCTAGATCGTACAATATCGCAAATTGATACGTCTTGAAAGATCTAGATCATCAAGCGGGGATCAACGATTTGCCCGAGGAGTTTCATTTGTTTTAGCCACAAAACGTTCATCACCGAAAGGGTTGTATGTGCCGTACAACACGCAAGATAACTCACCTCCTCGGACCAATTTAAAAAGCTGGCTAGGGGCTTGGTCAACCCCGGAGGAGGATGCTATCGGCGGGAGGCCGTATCGAGCCCAAACGTACATGTTTTTTTTCGATTATAAAAAGATAAAAACCATCCACAAAGAGATAGTGGTAATAGTTTTCGGGGTCCAACCCGCGGACGGAGCAGATGTGATCCGTTGAGGGATTTCCGAACGCTGACTACTGTACAAACACGCAAGGCAACACCACCCCTGGGTCGAATTTCGGAGATGGCGTTCTTCCAAAGCATGCCTCAAGAGGGGTACACACAACGAAAATGGTGTTGGAAACAAACCAAAAAAACTCGTCGAGATCTTTCCGTAGACGTGTCGCTCAGGGTTCGCACTCTTTTCTCGTTATCGAGAAGACCAGCTTTGAAATTCGTCCGAGAGGGTGCGTATTTCTTGCGTGTTATTACGGGGGGCCATAGTAAACAGGACCTACGGTACACACAAAAACCTATATATTTACCTATTTTTACTAACAATATCTGGTCCTATTTACTATGGTCCCCCGTAATAGCGTGTTATACGGTACTGCCGTAGGTTTTGAGCCTTTAGAGTCCTCTGTTAAAAACACACTGAGATCTGCGTTCTTATGCCAATGAAGTCGACCACGACCATGTGTGGCACCGCGTATTGGCTTGCAGCCTCCTAAGTACTATGCGGTGCGACTTGAATCAAAGAGCCTCAACGCTATTCGCGTAGATAATCTGCTAAAGAGTATTACCGGACGTCTTGTACCGGCAGCAAGCATGTTGAGCTACTGAACGTTATCAAGCGTGATTTCACAACGTCGAGACGGTGAGATGGAGCGAAGACACCACTCCCCCTTTCCCCCCCCCTCAGCCGATTCAACCGTTTTCCCGAAAAATTATGCCCTCTCAACGTGTGCCTCCTTTTTTCCCCTGCGAGCAGCGAGGGGGAACGCTGAAAACCCTGCACTGCCCACATCAGTCGAAGCCCCCTTGACCCCCCCAGACACGTCCACCCCTGCGGTCGGATACTTCTGCGACAACAGCGGCGGGAAAAAACGCGAACCCTTTTTCCTACTACGCGAGTTGCATGAAGAAATTCACACCTTCGATATATTATCACTAGATTGCAGACAGCAGTCCCTCGCCCCCCGTTGTGAGGGGGTATGCAGCATCAGAATAGTGCAGCTCCACGCCAGGAAACATGTGCTAGGTCTTGCAGATTAGTGTATGGCTTCCACCCGGCGACATGAGCTAGATCATATATATATATATTATATATTATATAATATCAGGAATATATACTCCCTGAAAGACCTAGATGATCAAGTGGGAATTGATTATCTAGACCATGACCAATCCGGTGTGTGCAGCCTCTTGACCCCCTCCCCATATATATATATTATATATTATATAATATCAGGAATATGTCTTCCCTGAAAGACCTAGACGATCAAGTGGGAATCGATTTATCTAGACGCATGATCAATCCGGTGTGTGCAGCCTTTCGACCCCCTCCCTCCCCAGCCACTTCCATCTAACGTGCAGTTTTTTTTTTAATGTGTTTTGGTCGTATCCTATGATACAGGACATCCGACCATCGCCCAATCCGACGCAAGAGCTACAGCGGGCGATGCTGTCGTTGCCTCGGGACACCTGGCCGGAAATATTTCACACCCTGAACTCGGTCAGGAGGTTGGCGGTGCACCATGCGCCTCTACTGGGCTCGCAGTCTCACCTGCACGCCCTGGTCAGGGACGTTCTGGGTCACGCCGAAAATCTCCGATCGCAGGTATAGGGTTGTTTGCGAAGATTTGTTGTTGGATTACCTGGGGGGAGGGGGGGATTGTGGTCTGTTTCCTACAAAAATAGCAACAAACCCAACCCACGAAAAAAAATTGCTGTGGTAAAAAACAAAAAGTGAACCAAAATGGCGTTGTTTAACCCAAGTATTCTTGGGTAGGGTGACTCTGTAGGTTGAGGTCAGCAAGTCGGAGCAACCTATTTTTCACCTGTTTAACCAATGAGCTCTTCATGTTCTGTCTGTTTCAAATGTTTTTATGGCGTAGCCGTATTGGATTATTGCAAACACCCTGTTGTACGCTCATATACATGTACACGCTCTTTTTGTCAATAAAACCCGGCTTGTTTCTGTTCATGCGTGAAGAAAAAGGTGCCAAACAATGCTCTCGCGCGCGCTTAGAAGCGAAGCTCCCCGAACGTTTCTTTCTCCAACAACCAGGTGGCAAAAAAACGCCCTCCTCACGCTAGCCGACCTTTGGCGAAGCTTGGGGGGAGCCTTGGACCCTGAGCTCCCGATGGTGTGCCCTGTGCTGATAAAAAAGTTAGCCGACAAGGTGGAGTTTCTGGCGGAGGCAGCGCGCGAGGTGATAACTTTTTTTTTTCCCTCTTTGAGAGAGGCGGTGACGTTTTTAACGTGGGGGCAAAATGGTTGGCATTCCCAGTATGGAATCACGTTTTGCAGCGATAACACCTTATTTATGTCTTTATTATTTTTCATCATCCTCTTTTACTTTCCAGCTCAACTCGTAGGAGGTTCTCTCCTCAGCGATCTTCTGGACAAGCCGTAGTCACAGGTGTCGTCCCTTCCCCCCCCCCGGTACGTTCCTTCATTGTTATCGCGGACACTGGTAGGGGTCAGCATTCCCACTGCTCGTCGACCTTCATTTCATCGAATGTTACTAACGCACGCTCTCGCGCTTTCCGCGAATCAGTTTTTATGCAAGAAACGGTCCCTATGAGTATGCACTTCTTGAGACTCGAACCCACGAAATTGATCCTAGTAGGCACGCGGATCACCTACCAAGCCACCGGGGACGCATGTTTAAACCGTAGAGGGGAGCGGTGCGTACGTGTGGGTGAAATAAATATACTTACGACTTGAAGCGCCTACGACGACAAATAAATTACTGCGGAAACCAATTGTAGTATCCCTGCGACACCCGGCCCCCTTTTGACACATTCACATAAGAACTACGAAATAGGCAAAACAAGCAGCTCAGGGCTCTGGGGGTGGGGGGTGTTACCCGAAGTACGACGTCAGGAGATATGTGTGCTATACGATGCTTCCGCGCACAACCGTAAAATCATACTTGTATGGCTGCGTGATCTTCCTACTACGAGGGAACATCGGTACCCAATCAGATCATTTCAGGAGTGGCGGTGCCCAATCAGATCAATTTCAGGAGTGGAACAGCCAAAACTGAGAAATGATCTGGGGGGTGATGCACTCCGGATATTTCTAAAACAAACAGCTCGATCACTCACTTCTCAAGCCTACTTTTGAAGTTTCCAGCGACACCTGGGAAGGCACGGAAAAACAACAGCTGGGGCAGGAAGAGGCCTCGTCCAATCCAATGCTTACAATGAATGATCGGCAAGCAGAGTGAAATAAGATATACTGCTGGAACATACACAGTGATGAAACGCATACGTATTGTAAACACAGGAGAACATACGGCTTTTGGGGTCCATTGTGGGTTCTACTTACAGTAGAGGGCAAGCACAGGCCGCACGTCCGTTAAAGGTCGCTAAGCCTGGGGTGCTACACCAATACTACAGTGTACTAAAAATACAGTGGTGTGCCCGTTTTTTTTTACCACCCAGTGACCTTAAGCCAATTTACGTGGTCCTATCCTCGTTTGTTGTCTTTTTCTTGACAGCTGAATCAAATATCCCATTACTAATTCCGAGTAGATCCCACTACTAATTCCGATATACCCGGTCTTATATCTACTCGTATGGCCTTAAACCGGATGGTCTTAAAATGGGCACAGCAGTTTATGTGGGATTGCGAAGGAACGGTACTGGGTTGACTAGTTCCTCAATTGCAGCACCCCTCCAGTCGCAAAGTGCTGGGCCTCAAAACACCCCCCGCTCCCTACGGTATCGTGGCGCAGCACGCAAGATGCTCAGAACAGCCCCTCTACCCCCCATGTACACAGGTTGGGTTGGCGTCGGTTGACAGCGACGCTGTAAAACACGCCCCTCACAGCGTGAGCTACGTACCAGGCAGACAACCCGCATACCGTTTTCTTTGCTTCGTTTTTTTTATGCGGTCATTCCCCGCGGCTGACGGTCAAGTTGTAGATCATTTTGTGCGGGGTCGAGAACCTTGACTCCGCACAAGGGGGGTAATCGTACCACGTAGTGCGTATAGGCGAGGCACCCAGGAGGCAGCTACCTAGTAAACCCATTGCTGTCTCTGGAAGTGGCCACACCAGGAAACCGAACCAATTCGTACGAAGCTGTCATCCATATGCAAGAAAACGTCACAGGTGGTGGTTCTTGGTACAATGCAAGTTCACCCTTCGCGCGATTCGCCCAATACCTCACGGCGCATCGCGCTTGGTGCAAAGCAATCAATGTCGGCCTGGCCCGTGAAAACCCGACGTGCTCCGTCCCGGCATTGCAGGGATGCGAGGATGCGAGGGTCTAAGGTGATACGACCACGGCCATGCATGATATGAGGCATGACTCCACCCCCACCCTACGGTCGGATGACTCAGCACGCAAAACACTCAAAACAGCCCCCGACCCCCCCCCCCTCCCCCTCAACGGATTTCTCATTTTCAGTGCGTGGACGAAGTCGTCGCAGCCGCCACCGACTCGCGGGCGCTGTCAGCCTTCCTCTCGTGTGGAAGCCACCGCAACCCGGCGGTCCGCGCCAAATCCGCCCTGGCGACTCTCTTGTGCGTGCGCCGACGGTGTGCTGCCGCCGCCGTCGCGACTTCGAAATCGTCGGCGTCTGCTCGTAGGGGAGACGATTGGGGCGAGGGTGGAGGAGGAGGAGGAGGAGGAGACGGTGGTGGTCCGAGGAAAGGGAACAGGGGGGGTGTGGGGGTGGGTGCTAGGGAAATGGACCGGGTGTTGTCCATGCTGCCGAGGTTCTTGCAGGCAAGTGATGTGTACGTTTTTTTTTATGTACGAAGTGGTGGTGAAGCGCTTTTGTTCGTTTCAGCAGAGAGAGCCAAGGGCAAATAGGTCGGTTGACGGTCTATTACGTAGTGGGTTTGACCCGTCAAGGTCTCTGAATATACTGTTTCTATTGTGAGGAGTTCCTTGACGGTTGTCCGTCATCCCGGTCAAAGTCTGTGTATATACTATTTTTAGTGCGAATATTCCCTTGACGGCTGTCCGTCAAGTTCGTCAAGGGTTGACGGCTGTCCGTCAAGGGAAAATATCACCGTCAGCCTATATTTCTTGTCGAGAGGTGTCGTAAAATAAGGAATCACGATATCGGTATCCCTATTAGCAGTAACCGACATGTGTTGGTAGATATCAATATTTTATTAGAGAAAGCTACGTCTGCCTGGTCGGCGAAACCTACACGACGTGCTCTGTCCCGGCATTGCAGCGAGGCGACGGTCTATGGTCCTTCGACTACGACCATGCATGGCATGAGTACACCCTCGCCCATTTACTGCCTTTCGGGCGGTTCTTCAATGTCTTGCCAGCTGTTCGTCGTGGCGAAACGGTTTTTGCCGCGTAACCTGTTTACCTTGTAGAAGGGGAACCGAGTCGTATCCTTTTTTTGCCGTGCGCGTTTTTGCTTTTGCTTTTGTAGGACGGGAACCAGGAAACGCGACAACACGCTAAGGCTCTGGTGGCCCTGCTCCTTGATTCGGTGAGAACTATCAATCTCTTCCAGCCAACAAACAGCATTCGTTCGCAGAAGAGTCCTTCCTGTTGTAGTTGAGTGAAAACAAATAGAAAAAAACACCGCAACTGCGAGACCCGTTTTTGGAAAGCTCGTATTTGCAAGCTGTTTGCAATAATTTGGTAGCGTATTTCGTAGGGGTATGACTTCGCGTGAAGCCTGTCTGTCGGTGACTCTCCTGGGTGATGCTACCTTAGAAAATTTTAGTACGGCCCGGCTTTATTAGAACTTCAGCAGCGGCTCTCGAATACTGGTATATTGTTTTGCTGTAAGTCCAAGCCAGGCGTTATTTTATTGTGCTCGTTGTTTGTTACGGAGGGGGCATAGTAATGAGAATCCACGATGGACCCACAAACTATGCGTCCCCCTATGTTTTCATACCATGTTTGGTTCTAATTACTACAGTAGGTACCCCCGTAAAATAGTAGGTGTGGCCTGTACTGCTGGACACCGTCCAATTTGAAGAGTATTCAGGGTCAGTTAGCTGCCTGGTATATTCCGCACTTCAAGCACGTTTCGCCTCGCCCCTGGACAACAGAGAGGTGTTCAAGCTAAAACTACCGCACGCATTTCCTCCACCAATCCATCCTACACCCTAACAAAGTGCCTGTTCCGCGTGAACACACATATTCGATCGTGCACCGCTTCTTCCCAAACAAACACACTATTACGGAGGTCCATAGTAAATAGGATCTACGCCACACACAAAAAAAGTATAAATTTCCCTATTGTTACCTACAATATTTGGTCCTATTTACTATGGTCCCTTACCGTAATATCTGCTCTGGACGGTAAGCACGCGTGTCCATCCGCCACTCACTCTTCCTTCCCTCCCGCAATCGTCCACCCCCCCCACCTCCACCCTCGTCCGCGCCCCCCCCCCCCCCCCCCCCCTCCCCCCCCCCCCCCTCGGCCGCTCCTGGCGAAACAAAATAAAAAATTCGGTCCCTTTCTCTGTATAGGGTGAGGTCGATGAGGCTCGACTCCGGAGAGAATTACCACCCCCTATCCTTGGTCGCCTTCGCCGGGACCTTTTGAATTCCTCCCTGCCTTCCGGTCCGGCTTTTAGCGCCACCGGCGGTCCCACCGCTACGGGTCCCACCATGGCGGGTCAAAAGAAAGAAAGCCGGCGCTTCGTAGACGGCGATGTCGGGCGGCGGCGGCGGCGGCGGCGGTGCTCGGTCATCTAACCGGAAATACTCGCCTGGAAAAAAATCATGGGTTGCGGGTCGTGGTGGTGGGGATGGTGATGGTGGTGTTAGCGCCGGTGGTACGAGCGGTGGCGGTGGAACGAGCGGTGGCGGTAACAGCGGTGGCGGTGTGAGCGGAGGGAGTTCCCGAAGCCGTGTGGGAGAGCGGGGAGGTGGAGGGGAGAGGTGGGTGGCTGGTGGATGGCAAGAGGAACGAACAATACGCGATGGCGAGTGCTTACGGGACGGATCGGGGCTGTCGTCGTCGTCGTCACGAGCGCCACCCGAATCAAAACCGAGACATCGGGCCGAAGAGGTGAGCAGCAATTAATAAGTAACAGGCTGGAGGGGTGGCGTGATCGGTCATCGGTGAGAACGAGTACGTACCGTACAACAACACTCGAAACAGTACACCTCCTCGGACGATTTTTTTCATGTCGACTCTCTCGAGAACCGGGAGAGCGCAAACGCCGAGCGGGGTGCGCCTATCTTTTGCAACGTGGAGAGTGCAAAAAAAAACATGAGCGATGCGCCAATGGAAAGGTCTCGACGAGACAATTCTAAACGCACACTTCTTGTTTGTGTGTACCCCCCTTGTTTTGGAGAAAGCTTTTGGGGAAAAAAGTGCCAAGGGGATGTCAGGGAGCACGAAAAAAACAGCAGAAACGACATTACACTCTAAATGGGTCACACCAACAGAACACAACAGTGAGGGGGGATTTCTGGACGAGTTTTAATGAGACGTTTATGTTTTTGTTCAGTTTTTGGTTTAGTTGGTGTCAATATACCCGCTCTCTCTGGGTCTGTAAAACACGCCAATCACTGCGTGAGCTAGACAACCAGCGTATATACCGTTTTTTGTTTGTGTTTGAATTTTGGCTGTCACCATGGCTGGTGGTCGAGTTAGACTTTTCTTGTGCGGGGTGGAGAACCTCAGGTCCGCACAAAAGAATGATCGTACCACGCAGTTGTGTACAACCTGGCATATGATATGGCATCCACGAGGCAGTTACATAGTATACCTGTTGATGTCTCTGAAAGTGGCCAAGTCAGCGGACAAATCAATTCATTCGAAACTGTCACCCATATGCAAGAAAGTCCGCCTCCTAAGTGGCTCCTAGACGTGTGCAGCTCACCCTTCATGCGATTCGCCGAACACCTTACCGCGCTCCGTGCTTGGTACAAGCAATGTGCCTGCCCCTTTCGGTGAGAGCTCAACGTGTTCCTTCCCGGCAAAGTAGGGAGGGCAATTACTCCACCTCCTCAAGTAAAAGAGCCTTCCCCAAGAAGCGGATGCTACGCCTACGGTATCGCGCGTCACGTTGAAAACGACGGTTCTAAACACGGCAGTTACAGTGTCGGTCGGACACACGAAGATCTGCCTGCGCGCGCGAATTTCCTTAGGCACGCCGTATACGGACGCTCTCGCGACCAGAACACGCACGCACGCCGCTGACCGAGAAGCAACTGTAGTATATCTTCTGTTACGAGCGCTCGTGGGCTGCGCCGTGAAGTACACGGTGCAGTTTTGCTGTGTCAGTGGAGACCTCTGATTTCTTCGCTTCGAAATGGCCTGATGGTTGACCAGACGACCGAACGCGCAGATGTGTCCGCACTGCGACTATTACGGGGGGGCTCCGCAATCAGAACCAAGTATGGTTTGTAAACATAGCGACCAATACGTGGTTTTTGGAGTCCATCGTGGGTTCTGATCTCTATGACACCCCCGAAATAAAGCCTTTCCAAGCATAACGACCCCGAGGCACACCAACCAAGCAGGCCTCTGGTTAGGGTCAGGGTTAGGGTTAGTTAGAGTTCCGGGTGCGGGGACGAAACCGTAACTCAATCACTCTATCAATTCGCTTCTTATCATCGCACGACGCCACCCCTTGCACAAACTATATGCAACAAAACAGCAGTTTGTCAAGAGCGCGGAAAATCCTATTAGGGGAGGAGGCACAGCCACAAGCCGCGTCCAAGAAGGCGGCCGCGACATCGTCCGAAAATCACGCAGTCCGTACGAAAGCGGCGACATCACCGGTTCCAGCGGCGATGGTCGACGGCGAGCGAGGGTGGTCGGCGCCAGAGAGGTATGCAAGCGCGCAACACAGTTGCTTTTTCAGAGGCATGTGTTGCGATTGGTGCTATATATTAGAGAGGTAAGTGTGTAAGCGTGAAACACAGTCAATGTTGTAGATGCGTGTGCTGGGATGAGGAGCAAGAAGTTGAAGCAGCGGAGACCTCCAAACTACTGACCCTGGACGAAATTACATACCCTGGTACAAATCACCAGGTATAAAGTAGGTAGCCACTTTCAACGGACTTCCCGATGAAGGAAAACGGTGGGCATGAGACCTCAATTTTTTACCCACTATTTTTGCCCGCTACTGACTGTGAGGGGCCGGCACCAACTCTGATCGGGGACGTTGGTGCCTACATAAGGAACCTTCAATCCATACTGGTAATGTATTATTACGGGGGACCATAGTATATAGGACCAAATATTGTTGATTAAATTGCGAAATATATAGGTTTTTGTGTGTACCGTAGGTCCTATTTAATATGGTCCCCCGTAATAGGGTCCTTTATAAAGAGGTTATCTACTGTAGAGGGTAGAGGTGGGTGAAAATGAACTATATATACGAAACAGGAGTTGGACCGAAGCTCCATAAGTATAGGCTATACTAGGGTGAGAGGCGACACGGGGGGGGGGTCGCCAGGCGATGGAGGTGAAAACGCGTCCGACACTATATTTCGAAAATCCGATGTTTCGATACAGTTGGGTACCATCTTGAAGACCATCCGTTTTGTTTTCGAGACTTTTTCGGAAGATAAGGCCACACAGGTAAATCGGCTTTGTCGCGAGAGAAGAAACTACTTGGGATAAGTGTGGTCAGTAGTGAAAGCTAAAAACCAATTTGGAGATAAGGCCACGTTTGTTGGCCCGTCACAGGGTGGTCGTAAAGTGGGTACCCCACTATTTATCGAAACTTTCGATACGATATCCGGCACAAAAATCGTGTGTCGCTTTCTGGAAGCAGGGGTCAGGACGAGGATCCAACGAACGGAGATCGAGCTCGCCCCCCCGAGGCGGCGCCGGGACTAAGAAACGACCGAAGGCGTTATTTTGTCGGGAGGCGGAGCTTTTGCCGGCGGTGTTTGCGAACCTCGATTCGGGCGACTGGAGGGAGCGCGTGAAAGGACTCGAGGAGGTGAGACCGATTGTAACCGCGCCCCGAGGGCTTCTTAGAAGTTTTGTTTCAGCAAAAGCTAACGGTGTTCGTCGTACCCGCAAGGTCTCTGTGGAACAGGGGGATTGTTTGTGGGTGGTGTGGTTGGTGTTGGTGTTGGTATCGTTGTTGGTAGTGGAGGTGGTGTTGCTGTTATTGTTGTTGTTGCTGCCGCCGCTGTTGTTGTCGTGGTTGTTGTTGGTGCTATTGATGTTGTCATTGTTGTTTATGGTTTGAGAGCGTTGCGGCTCGTACCTCGGGAAAGAACTGCTGGCGTGTGGAACCATCACACCCCCTGCACGATGAAGTCCATGGTAGAAATCACCTTCTTCCCCTTGCACGCAAAAATGCTTGGGTGCATTATAGCCTTCATCGCACCGATCGACATCGCAACAGAGAATAAGTCAGACCGGATCTATGTCATATATTTGGCCTTGGTGCAGAGTACGGCGTTGCATGGAGCTGAATATTTATTATCCATTCTGGCCGATAATTGCCTGGAATATAATTCCCGTTTGATTGGCCGGGAATATAACCCCCCCCCAATATATTACATATAGCTTGGGTTGGCGTCGGTTGGCAACGACTCTGTAAAACATGCCGCTCACTGCTTGAGCTAGACAACCAGGGTACCGTTTGTTTGTTTTTTAGCGGTCGGTCACAGCTGGTGGTCGAGTTGACTAATTTGTGCGGGGGGTGGAGAACCTTTACTCCGCACAAGAGAAATGGTCGTATCCCGTAGTCTTTATGGTCAGGTCCCCAAGAGGCAGTTACATAGTACTCCCATTGCTGTCTCTGGAAGTGGTCACACCGGAACTAAATTAACGCACTGATTCTGTCATCCGTATGCAAGTCCGCCTCACAAGCGGTTCGTAGTAGGATGCAGCTCACCCTTCATACGACTCGCCCAACACCTCACGGCGCTTCGCGCCTAGTGCAAACAATGCCTGCCTGGTCGGTGAAACCCGATGTGCCTCGTCCCGGCATTGTAGGAATGCGAGTGTCTATGGCCATACGACTACGGCCATGCATGATATCGAGTACACGCCTACCCCGTTTGGACTCTCATGTGAATATCAAAACCGGTATTATATTCCCGGCCACTTCTGGTCGGGAGTATTGGCGGGAATGTATTTCCGGCCCGTTTGGACTCTCATCTGAACATCGAACTGGTATTATATTCCGGGTCAGAGTGGCCGGGATTATCCCCCCGTTTGGACTCTCAATGTTAATAAGTATGACCGGGAGTGATTATGATGATGATGATGATATTATCACAATAGTACGTAGCTCATAACCCCCCCCCCCCGAAATTTAGCCTGTGGTCACAAAACGCGGGAATACGCGTTCAACCGGAACGTTTACGTTTCCCCGTGACGCCGAGATGCTCGCGCGTTCATCACGCCCGGGTGCACGAGGCGGTGCAACGACGCAGCAACAACAGCAGCAAACATACGCATGTATAAGCGGTATTACGGATTGCTTACGTTCTCTTAGTAGCATTCGGACAGTGGGGCAGCGTTGTGGGGGGACCGAGACGCCCGACCACCATGCACTCCTTGCGCATGTGAGGCGCAGAGAGCAAGTCGTCGGCGGGGACGACCGTCGGCGAGATCGAGAAGATCGGGGGGTGGAAGACGCGTAAAGTTGCGAATTTCAACATCCGGTTGACCACTTGTACAGTGATCCAACCGTCAAGGAAAAAAAAAAAAACGGGACCCCGACTGCGCGAATGCGGGCGAGTGGTCTCCGTCTGCAGCTGTTGAGCCAGTTGTTTCGCGTGCGCGCCAGCCAAAGTACGCCCAACGTACGTCTGTACATAGTACGAAGCAAACTTGGGTGAGAGAACGCAGCTCCCGGAAGGTAGCTAAGGACGAACGACGGTCAAAATCACAAGGAAGTTGGGCAGGACTACCTACCGTGGCAGGAGGCCTCGTCCAATCCAATACTTACATTAAATGAATGTTGGCAGCGTAAGATAATACTGTAGTAAAGTTGCGAGCCAACCAAACGAATCAATCTGGGCACAAAAAGGTGCATCTCGATTTGGTCCGGATTACTCAGAGACCGTATACAGGGGGCGATCACAACGTCGATGCCTAGCTACCCTGCGAGAACAGGTTAAATAGGCACAAGTAACACACAGACCTTCTCACCCACCCTACGGGCTTAGCAGTCTTTTTCTGCACGGTTATTTCAATCCCAGGGATGGGCGCCGCGCTGAGAGCAGGAGTTTATCTCGGGCGAACCCCCCCTGGTTCGGAGCAGCAGGCCTCATCCAATCCAATGCTTACATTGAACGATCGTTGGTAGCGTAAAATAGTACTGTAAAAAACAACAAGGAGAAGCAAAACGTTTTACGATGGAGAAAACTAACAGGTACGAAATAATGTGCACGGCAGTAGTACCAGTACGCAAGGGAACGATACCAACGAGCTGTGATACATATTCTATACCATTCCGTACCATTTGTATACAAATAATATCAGGATCACATCCATGGTACATATGTACACCCGAAAAAAAAAGAAAAGGGAAAATAACATAATCCCCGTTTGATTGGGCGGGAGTATGAAACGGGTGTTATGTTTCCGGTCAGAGCGATACAAGCCCAACCCGAGTTTCTCACTTACACCGCGCCAACAAAAAAAGGTATTGTACCCTGTACCCCCTTCGAGCTGACTGTAGACGGTTTTGCGACCGACTGCCGGCCCGACGTTCGCATTTTCTACGATAAGTATCAAAACTCTCCAAGATCAACCAAAGCACACCTTAAAGTTGACGACAGTTAAAAATATCCTGCTTTCGCGAGTTATCGCATAGCGACAGCTATACTATATTTGTATGTATACTATTAATAGTAGTACGACCGCTGCTACGCCAGCGAGGCCGGATTATACTCACCCACCCACACCCACCAGACCGTAATCCACCCACCCACTCACCCCGCTGCTATAGTATCCCCTCTCCTGCGGCGTTGTGATTTGTAGCAAGTGGCCTGGATGGTGATCCTCTCGCTCCTTCGTTCAGAAGGCGTCCGGCGAGCAACCAAGCAACTAAATAATGCAAGAAAATATAATTTCCCAAGCACCTTGTGTTGAGTGACCAGAGCAGAGCCAGAAGCACTACCTGCATACCAGTAGTCGGGTCCGCGGGTCCATGCTGCCTTTATCATAGCAAATGGCGTCGTCAGCAGAACGTGGGTTGTAGCCACCTACCCACCCGTCCACCTACCCACCCGTCCACCTAACCACCCACCCACCCACCCACTCACCCACCCACCCGTGCACCCATAACCCACCCTATCTTTACGCACGTTTCTCGTTTTGCTTCGATTTCAAAATATCCCTGGGTACGTATCAGGCGACCGCCCTTCTGGAGGAGCACGGGAACGAGCTGTACGCGGCGGGAAAGTCGGCCCGTCTCCTCGATCGCGTGTCGGAGCTGCTTGCGGACGGGAACCTAAAGGTGGGGGGGGGTTGCCTTTTGCGTGGAGGCGAACCACGGTAGGGTTCCGTCCGTGACACATTTCGACTAATATCGTGTGCCTCGGAGGCGAAAAGCTAACTATTAATACGGTGGTACACCCACTTTAAGGCCCTCCGGTTTAGGACTTTGGAGTAGATACGTGAGACCAGGTAAATCGATTTGTCTCGGGAAAAAAAAAACTCCCTGAACTAGTATGGGGTTATTTTTTTAGTAGTAAAAGATGAGACCCAAGCGGAGATGAGGCCAACCTAAAGTGCCTTCTTCCCGATGTGGTCTTGAAGTGGGTATACCACTGTATATAGCTTGAATCAGTATGGATTCATTAATTTTTTGACGTTGGGTCGTACCTGGTGGGCTTTTGTCAATATGCCAACCGGGGACCGTGTGTACCTCGGGGGTGGAAACTAATGGAATACTGCTGTAGCACGAATCAATGTCGAAAACGTGTTTTCTCTCTTTCGAGGTATCTTTAGACATGCTGCTTCCCGCGACCCTTTAGCTCGCATGAAGCCGCCTTCGCCGCCAGTTTCGTTATTTCAATAGGGTAGTTTGGGAATAGTTTGGTTGGGTTGGGTTCTTGAGTCTGTTTACTACGTAATACCAGGTATGTAGCAGTCTCAACCCACGAAAAATCACATGCTGAGTCGGGAAAAGTGACCAACATGACGTTTTGCAATCTAAGCATTGTTGGTTTGGGTAAACTCTACTTCAGTCTGTGTGGGTTGGCTAGTAGTAGGAAACGGGGCAGCTTCTGATTGGCTACGTAATGCCGCGGGTTCACCTTGTTTAACCAATCAGCTTTCCTCATGCTTGTCGGTTTCAACTATTGTCATATCCCAATCAAATGGGATTATCGCAAACACCCCTATTTCTGAAAGATGGGGCTATCCTTGACTGAGGAACTACTCAATATCGTTGTACATACTGTATTATTCCCGTACACCAGGGAAATCACAACAGTAGACTTAGTCCAGGCCTATCAATCGTCAGCGGGCAGTGTCGTGCCGTCTGCTCGTGTGGCTCCGCTCTACACGCGCTCTACAGCCATACTGTGCCCCATCAAGCAAGATGTACTCGAGAGAGACCTCCTCTTTCGGTCCTCCTTGCCTTCTACCAAGATAAAACTCTTGCCAGGTACATCGGTAGAGCCTATACGTGGGTAGAGTCCATGACGGTCAAAAAATTAATTTTATCGGTAGACAACAAAAACCTATTTTTCTTTCTGCACGCTTGACTATAAATTCTTGTGCATTTCTGAAAAACTACTTAATATCGTACGTATTACCAGGATATAGTACCAGGGTATAACACGCAGGACAACACACCCCCAGGAACGAATTTCAGATCCAATTTTCTCCAAGCATGGCGGGGGGGGGGGTACTCGATATCGTGCATGGCCGTGGTCGTATGACCATAGACTCTCGCATCCCTATAGTAGTGGGGGGCGGCGCACACAACGAAAATGGCGTTTTTTTGGGAGATCCCGTCGAGACCTTTTCGCATAGACGCGTCGCTCGGCGTTAACACGTTAACACTCTCCTCGGCGTCGAGAAAATCAGCTTCGAGTTTTTTGCTTCTACAGGGTGCGCTATCCTGCCTGCGTGTTACACATGTACGCTATATACTGTAGTGCTTCACTGCATGGTTCGTGGTGTACCTGCAGCAGTAGACCACGCGATTGCTCGTCAGGTTCAGTTTTCACTTTTTATCTCCAAAATCAGATTTTTGGGTAAGGCATATACATGAACCTCCTTAAGTGAGAGAAGGAGCCTCAGAAAAAATCAGGTGCAACCCTACCTTAGTACGCGCCTTGTTCCTGCGTGCGCAGATATATATATATATATATGTACAAGGCTCCCCTTCGGGATGTAGGTAACGTGAAATCCCGGGGGCGTCGCAAGGCGAAAAGGGAGTCACAGATAACATACGTACAGCTGTTCTGGGCGGAAACGTGAGCCATGGGTTAGCATATTGCTCGAAGGAAAGAGTAATAATAGTGGTCAGCAGGAAGTGACTACTACTCTTTCTGTGGTGAATACTACACTACTACATGCATGGGTTTACTACTATACTGTTACTATGCACCACTACCACTACTACGCAGATGTAGTACAGGTAGAAGGAGCATGCACTCTACAAAATACTACCTGGTACACTATACTACTACGACTACTAACTATACTACTACTGAGTGCTTCTGCTAGAGCATGACCAATCGCTCACACACTACAAACAACCTCATGGTAAACAGAGAGGTCAATTAACCACGCGGTACCATGGATCAGGGCACGACTACTATTAATACACTGTTACACTATACACCACTGCCAGCAATACTGTATTAAGACGGGCGGCAGATCATGGCTCTGTGGCTCTTGCCCGTCGGCGCGATAACCTGCTGCTGAGAGCGTGCGACTGGACAACTCGCTATTACGGGGGTCCATAGTTAATAGGACCTACGTTATACATAAAACCTATATATTTACCTATTTTTACTAACAAAATTTGGTCCCGTTAACTATGGACCCCCGTAATAGGTATGATACCTACATACCAGGTACAGTAGATATCTGGTGCCAATTTGGCCCCAGGTAGACGGACCGAGGGAGGCAGTTTTGTGGTCACGTACCTGCTCGGTTTGAGGTGTGCGGTCATGTACGTGCTCGGTGTAACGCGTGTGGTGTACGTCAAAGGGCCAGGTGAAACATATATGACTCTCGACACTCGACAGACGTGTTCTGGTGCTGCTGTTTTGCTGCTGCTGAGGTTGACAAAAAACAAAGCTGGAAAACGGCGGAGGATTTCAAAATTGTTAAGATTTGAGATTTTCAACGCAGAGAAATTATCAGAGAAAATTCTTCGCCTTTGGAAGCGCACACAGCTCGTCGTGTCAGCAGTCGGGCAGTGTGGGCTGTGTGCAATGCCGCACCAAGACAGGGGGCAGTACGGCGAGACGGGAGGCAGTATGGGCCTGTCTCTGTGGCTCTTGCTCGTTGCGATGACCTGCTCAGCAGCTGCTGAGAGCGTGCGACTGGACAACTGGTTAGGTATGACGCCAACACCTAGATACCTGGTGCCAATGTCTCCCAGGTATAGGCGGACGGAGGGAGGCAGTTTTGTGGTCACGAACGTGCTCGGTGTTAGGTGTACACCACCCGTCAAAGGGCTTGGTGCAATAGATACGACGGCCACCAGATGTGTACTGCTGTTACTGATGTATGTCTGCTGCTGCTACTGCTATTTCTTCTGCTGAGGTTGAAAACATATGTAGAGCAGAAGGGGGTTAAAAAAGTGTTCGAGGGTGGCGGGCTATTCACTTCATGAAAAAAAAGGGGTTTTCCATGTTACCTACTTGGCTCGGCGAGGCGGAAAGAAATCCCTTGTTTTTTAGAGCCAGCTTAGCGACGTTCAATGCCCCGAGCACCGCCACGGTGCTCGGCCGGCATCCAGACATGCGTCGTAATGTACCCACGGCCCCCTTGCTTGCACCGCAGCCGAAAGTGCGAGAAAGAACCCTCGGCCGCCGGAGAGCAGCATGTAAAAAAAAAAGGTGTATATTATACACATACATAAAATATATATGTATATACCAGATAGGAGCCGGCGTCCCCGGTGGCTTGGTAGGTGGTCCGCGTGCCTACTAAGATTAATTTCGTGAGTTCGAGTTTCACCAAGTGCATATTCGTAGGGACTCTTTGTGTGCATGAAAATTGACTAGCGGAAAGCGCAAGAGCGTGAGTTAGCAATATTCGATGAAAATCGACGAGCAGTGGGAATTCTGAACCCTATGCGCGACAAAAAAGAAGGCACCGTTAAAAGGAATACCCTGGGCTGGGTAATCGATCGATCTTTTACCCCTATAGCTCAGTAGGTAATAACCTCACATTTGGCGTCGTCGGCAGGACACGGGTTCGAACCTCACTTGGAAAGTTTCTTTTATATAAACGCTTGCGCATGCATCCTTAAAAACACATCTGCTTGTCGTTGTTGTTGTTGTTGTTGTTGCTTTCTTCACATTAAACCGTTCTTTCCACCCGTCGACATCCAGCACAACCAGTGTCCGTGCCGATTCTTCAATCCTAGAGAGATACAAGTTCTGCGGTCACAAAGCTACGCCACAGAGATACTACGTTGCCACGTATCAATGCAATGCCATGTCATCATACTGCGTACGACAGGCACGACATACACATTCCATGACCTAGAGAAACGAAACGAAACAAAGAGAAAAACAAAAACAAAAACAAAGACAATTCGAAAGAGAAAAAGAAACAAGAAAAATGAATTGGTTCCCCAGGGCGTGAAACAAAGCGGGTAGGTCAGCATACAGCCGTATACGGTTCCGACGCCCCAAAGATCCCGCCGTTCAGAGGGGGACGAGTCTCACAAGGATTGCCCTGGGCTGGGTAATCGATCGATCTTTTACACAAACTACAGCTCAGTAGGTAATACCTTCACATTTGGCGTTAATACCCTCACAGCACGTACCGGGGGGGGGGGAAAGGGTGCGACGCCTGTGGCCACTGTTTGTCCAGAAGATCGCTGAGGGTAAAACCTCCTGCAAGTAAAGCTGGAGGATGCAAGTGATGGAAAATAAAGTTAAAAAGATGAAAATGAAAAAAAAAAAAGTGCCAGGAAGTTCGAATACGTATAAAAATACTTGGTGTATTTCAGGGATTGGAAGGATCCCCTCCGCCCCAATGGCGGATCGACCATACTTTGGATTAGCAGAGCAGTTCGTCCGAACGAAAATGCGACACGTATGACATGAGGTGCATTGTAACAAGCATATATGAACCGACAACACTATATCCTACTTCAGGTAAAACTCTTTGAAGACTTCGGTCGACATCTTGCAGCTACCATGGATTAGCATTATATACCGGGTACATACATACAAAGTTTCGCGTCTGACGACGCCCGCTCACTTAGGCGAGCCCCTAGGCCTTGGTATTGGTGGGTGGAAGGACGCGCATGCGCAGAAAATTATACGATGAGGGAATGTCTAGCACCGTCACTGGGATTGCATCTGGGCATCGCAGATAGGGGGCGCTATGTGCCGGATGGGTGGATGGGCGGACGAGGGACAAACGCATAATCATTCGAAAGTACTGTAAATACTATGATACGCATAAATACGCTGCACGCGGCTGTGGCGCAGCTAGAACCGAAGGTCTCCAGCATACGAATACGAGTATATATGTCAAAAATAATCGTACGTAGATAAAGCGGCCGCGGACAGCGAAAGACGGAGGTTCTAGAGCTCCTCTGCATGTCTTGGGAACGTGGGGCAAATGAACCGACCGAATGAATGTCATGCGTTGCAGGGATGAAGCTCACCGAAACGATAAAATTAGATATGTTTATTCCGGCGAACATCATTCTCTCCATGCATATTTGTGCCTGTCGTACCCAGTACGATTTGTCGTGCCCAGCACGATGAAATGGCGTTGCATTGTCTACTCTCCTTACTGCAAATACACTGTGGTATCTCTGTATTGTGGTTTTGTTACCAAATATTTTTTATCTCTCTAGGATGTTTTTTTTTTTTTTTCATCACTTTTACTTTCCAGCCCAACTCGTAGGAGGTTTTACCCTCGGCGATCTTCTGGACAAGCCGTGGTCACAGGTGTCGTCCCTTCTACCCCCCGGTACGTGCCTTTATTTTTTGTCGCGCATAGGGTTCAGCATTCCCACTGCTCGTCGATTTTCATCGAATGTAGCTAACTCACGCTCTCGCGCTTTCCGCTAATCAGTTAAGTCCCTACGAGCATGCACTCGGTGAGACTTGAACCCACGAAATTGATCTTGATAGGCACGCCGACCACCTACCAAGCCACCGAATGGGCTACTATGTGTGCTGGATGTCGACTGGTAGAAAGAACGGTTTAATGTGAAGAAAACACAACATACGCACACGTGAGACCGTTGAACGTCGCCTGAGACAACCGAGCATAACCTCACCTCGCCGTTCGCCACACACGCGCGCTCGGCGCTTTACGCGCGCTCTGCCCTTTGTCCGCGCGCGCGAAGGTGAACCTTCACGCCCTGGATAGTGTGGTCCGGGTGGCATCTATGATGGGGGACAAGCTGGAGCCAGTGGCGAACACGCTCGTACCAGCCGTTTGCAAGAATCTTGCCTCGTCGAACCAGCAGGTGCGATAGGGACCCCCACGTATCGAACATGCACCTCTGCAACGAGTATACCGCAAAACAATTTTCCGCCCCCACCGCCCCCTTATTTCTGAGGCCTAGACAGGGGGGGGGGGGTACTCATGTCAGGCATGACCGTAGTCGTACGACCATAGAACCTCGCATCCCTACGGGGCCGATGTTATTAATATTGTTAAACGTATCCCACCCGGCAACATGAGCTATTACGGGGGACCATAGTAAATAGGACCTATGGTACACACAAAAACCTATATAATTTACCTATTTTTTCTGACAAGATTTGGTACTATGGTCCCCTGTAATAGAGCATACAGATCAGGAGTATCTACGCTCTTGAAGATTCATTCAAATAATGATCTGTCTGACCTATCTGATCTATCTGACGTCTTCGCTACTACTGTAGTCCCGAAAATGCAGGGCCCCCCTCCCCCCTCGCCCCTACAAAATGGACAAGCGCCCTAGTTTGCTCTTCTCCATGATGCAAAATCACCCCTCCCCCTATCTCCCTTACGCAGCGGAAAAGAGCTGTTGTGTGTTCTTCTCCATGATGTAAAACATCACCCATGCAGCTCACCGTTCATGCGACTCGCCCAACACCTAACGGTGCTTCGCGCTTTGGTGCAAGCAATGTGTCTCCCTGATCGGTGAAAGCCCAACGTGCTCCGTCCCGGCATTGTAGGGATGCGAGGGTCTACATGGTCAAACGACTACGGCCATGCATGATAAGGAGTACGCTCTGCCCCCCTCCCCTACAAATTTTACAAGCATCGTCGTTTGCTCATGTTAAACGCCGACAGCGCGTTGCTTTGGCAGAGGAAGCTCTGGACGCTTTGTGCCAGGCTGTCGACCCCTGCCTCATGGTGCAGCCCGTCGCCTCCCTCGCCCAGTACGGGAATGCCCGCCTCAAGGTAAACGATAAAGTCGCCTTCTTCTTTCTTGTCTTGGGGTGGTGTACGATTCGCTTAAGCTACCATGTGCCGTACTATGCAGGCAGTTCCTTGCGTTTGGGTGGCGGGCTTGACGGAGGGATAGGGGAGAAAGGAAGGGAAGGAAGGGAGGGGGGGGGGGGAGGGAAGGAGGGAGGGAGGGAAGGACGGAGGGAGGGAGGGAGGGAGGGAGGGAGGGGGGAGAGAGGGAGGGAGGGGGGGGGGTGCGTTCCTTTGCTTGCGTGGCGTCGCAGACACGTGCCTACGACAAGGGGCAACACTGCAATTAGGGGTGGCGCCTTTCAATGGCCAAAAATGCAGTTACGACTGTCGGGGATTCCACCTCAACCTTTGTATATTTAGAACACCACGCACTTCGAAACAATATTTGTGTTGTCCCGTGTTTTTGTCACGTGACTTCGTCGACCAGTAAGGGGCGCGCCTTATGTCGTACCAGTATGTGAACATTACACGGGGACTGCTATATCCCCGGTCAGAGTGGCATGAATTTGTTGACTACAAGATGCTCTCCACTGGCCTACTTACGTCACGCGACGTAGGGGGTGCGCTTTTTGATAATATTGAACGGGAATTGTACTCCCCGTTAGAGTGCTATATCTTGTTCAGTACAGCAGTGTGCTATCCACCGGCCTGTTTAGGCCACGCGACTTAGTCGGTCAGTGGCCAGTTTAGGCCACGCGACTTAGTCGGTCAGTGGCCTGTTCAAGTTCAGTGACTTAGACGGTCAGTGGGGGCTGTTTCAGTCACGCGACTCAGTCGGTCAGCGGGGAACACCATATAATCAACAGCGACGGACATGCCTCATACCACATACTGCGCCCCGCTTGCTCGCTCTTATACCGCACCCCTTCTTCTCGTTTTCGTGGCCAGGTGCCCATGTTGGCTCTGCTGCGGGATCTCACGCCAGTAGTGGGACGCTTGAAGCCGATCCTGTTGCCAAAGTGAGTTGAACACCCCACTGCATGCACAACGCCTCCCCCCCCCCGCGCGCGCGTGATGCATCACGTAGAAAAGGGGCTCCTTCTCGCGCACGTAAGGGGATATGCACCCTGTGTGGGGCCATATATATCCCGTAGTACGCGCGAGCGAAGCATGACACACAGCTTGTAAACATGAGTTTCAACGAAATTCTCGATCTTACAGCTGACGTGTTTTTATTTTTGCATTAACATAGTATCCGTTGCTGGATTGGCCACACTAACACGTGGTTTGTATCTTGTGCCTGGTGCGCCCCCCGACTCAGTGGCACGACGTGGGTGGATTAGGACGCATGTATGTGGGCGTGCTAACGACCAGGTTCAAACCAAACGGGTACGTAAAGTGTACAACTGTTTCATTCGGAGCCATTCGCATGTTGGGTGACGCAAGGTAGACTACGCCAACGTTTTGTGCAGCTGAAAAATACAACAGGCCCACCAGTCGTTGCAGTTTTGTATAGTCTACACCGATCTGATCGAGAGTATAAGGTACACTTGAAATTTCACCATATTTACGAATGTACATCATATTTACGATCAGACTCATACAGCCCAAACAATGAAAGGCATAACGACCAGCGAAATGAAATCGATACTTTTATATGTATGTGTACTACCACCAAAAATCCAGAAATGTGCCGCCCCCACCCCCTGCCCATTGAGTTCACACCCAACGTGCATACTGTATACCAAGTATGTATGCACCGCGCTCACAATTCAGCGTAAATTGAGCTCCCAAATGTTGGATTGTATATGTATGTACCGCGCTCACCATTCAGCCTATCAAGAACGTATGTAGAGCACCCAAATGTTGGAGGTGTTTCTCTATCAGGAATAGGAACGGTGCTCCGTCTCGAAAGCGATGCGTGGTCAATGGTGAAAGGACTAAGGCAAGCAACAAATGAGTACGCCCCCCCCCCCCGCCCGCCTCTGTGCTCCCCCTGTTGCCGCCCTCACCATTCATTCATCGTTGTGCTGCCGACAATGTAGGCTTGGGGGTAGTGCTACAAACAAAGTAAGCAATGATGAAACGCTTCCACAAGTCAGATTATCCCCCTCTCCCCCCCAAAAACAAAGGCTGTCTTTGTCACTACTCATCATTGTGCTGCCGGCTATATAGGCTGTAAAAGAGGAGGGTATTGCTATATACCAAGCAAACAGCCGGCGACAATGTACCGCTTCCACAGTTCTGCACGAGTCGACGAGGAAAGAAAGTGGAAACCTTTTCTCGCGATAAAAATGTGAAGGCGTGCACCGCAGAGGGGAAGGGGGGGGGGGGGGGTAGCCTGCTATGTAACCCTGGATCTGAGCTACTACTGTTTAGTAGGGAGGGGGCAAGAAAAAGAGGAGCGAATATAATATATCGGATAGAAGCCATAGACAAAACAAACATTCAGCCTAACCCCCCCCCCCCCCTGCCTGCCCCCCCCCCCCCCCCCTACACCGCTCATCGTTGTGTTGTCGACTATGCATCCAAAATGGGGTACACCTATATTTATACCTGGTTGCCAACAATACATCGCTTGCATGATTCGGCCTGCCCATCCAATGCAAGAAACCCGTCTCTAAAACGGTTATTTTGTAGGATGTAGCTCACCCTTCATGCGACTTGCCCAGCACTTCACGGCACTTCGGGCTTGGTGCAAGCAATGTCTGCCTAATCGGTGAAAAACCCGACGTGCTCCGTCTCAGCAGTGTAGATATATGAGGGTCTATGGTCACACGACTACGGCCACGCGTGGCATGAGAATACCCCCCTCCCCCCCGACACCCATTCCCGGCTTCGCCCCCACGACCGATTAAACGCGATTTGCTGCCGACCCCTCTCCGCTGTACCTCTAATGACACCGTAGCAGCAGGTGGCAGCGTGCGATCGGTACCATCTCTAAGTCACTCAAAGTTTTGCTGTACCCCCTTCCCACCCCCCCCCCCCCCCCCCCCCCCCCCCCCTCGCTCATCGTGTACTGTATACCGACTATCTCGACTAGTCGGCAGTACTATATACCAGGTAATCAGCAAACAATAGACCGAATCATAAAGCAGCCTATCCCCCCCCCCCCCCCTGTCTCGAAAGGGATGCGCGGTCAATGGTCAAATTACTAAGGTAAGCAACAACTGACCCCCCCTTTTCTCGCCCCCCATCCCCCCCTCCCCCCTATTCTGCCACCTATACAACAAACAACCCGTGGCGGCAGGTACGTTCGGCCGGCGGCGCTCTCCCTCGTCCGCGAGAACCACCCCAGCATCCGAGATGCGGGGCTGTCGCTCTTGCGGGCGATAGAAATCGCGCTCGATCCCGCTTTCTCCAGGACCAGCAGCAACGGCGACAACAACAACTTCAACAACAACAGCACCCCCAGCAACGCGCGGAAGGTCGACGGACCAAGCGGAAGCGGTGGTAGCAGACGCCGTCCGTATTCCCTTCGAACTGGCTCGACTGCTAGTAGCGATGACTACGGTGGTGCGTCGGGGAGGTTAAGCGACGCGGGACGAAGCCGATAGCACCGAGAATATAGAGCGGCAGGGGCGGTTGATCAACCCCTTGATAGAACTTCACCCCCCATTCCGGGGGCAACGTGCTTGTGTTTGGTGCTGTAAGATATTTTTTGAGCTGTGATAGGAGGTCCGACTCAGACACACAGCGTTGTATGGTACCGACCTGTTAGTGTGTGTGTTGTGTTTGCGGGCGGCCGACGACCGACTACACGGTTAGTTTTTGCGATAGGGATTCATTAAAATAATATGTATCCTCCGTCATCGAGAAGGCCTCCCAGATGCGTTGTTACCGTTGTACCTACAGTAGTAACTGGTACCACTCCAACCCAAAATATAAGGGCCGTTTATACTGAATAATTATATGCTAAAGGTACCTACATTTCGGGTCAGAGTGGTAATAACGTATAGTAGCGTATATACGTCGTACATGACCTATTTCCTCCTCCTCCTCCTGCTGAGGAACCGTTATACGCACCCGGTTTTTCCTTCCTGCGGGGGTCATGTGCGTAGTATGATAGATACGTACACGTTTTTCCCCCCTCTGGTGTGCTGTATATACGGTATATCTCTTCCTGGTGATCACTCGTACTGTCGCTGTTCTCATCGACCAAATAACCTATCAAATGGTCTGTGGTCAAAGGACAGGCTCCCAAAAGTCTGGAGGAGTTGAAGAATACCTCAGGATAAAAACTGCGCGCGCACGAATAATTTCTTGCTGGTTTAGTTGTGTACGCACACTGTTTGTTTCTTCCTGGCATACTGTGTACACGTGTGTACACAAACGGTTTGTCGGGCACCACTCTGGACGAAAATTTAAGGACCGTTTCATGCTCATATTTATGCTTAAACACGCCTTATATTTCCTTTCAGGGTGGTACTTGGGCGGTGTGCCGGGGATACCTTTGGGTGGCTGTGCATCCGCCGTTTCTGACAATTTCATGATGGCACAGCTTTCCTGGTATATAGGCAGAACCTGACTCACTCGGGACAAGACGTCTGCAGAGGACTTTTTGTTGTGGTTCACTTCATTTTCCGGTCAGCTGAAATCGATCAGCTTCTCATTGAGCTCTACTGAGAAAAGCTGGGTCTGAATACGAACATACACGTACCCTCTGCCCTGTTGCCGCACGACCACCCCCCTGCCACCAAACCACTTTCCCCACGATAGCGCTGGCATGAAAAAAACAGCCCACCTACTATTTACCCTATGCCTGCGGGTGCGCCGCATCGCTAAATTCTTGTCATGTTAGCGCGGTGGCAATCGAACAGTGAAACCACGAAGAAGGCGCGCATGCATTTGACAGTGCCCCTCGTTTTCCAGCCGAAATCAATCGAACAATCAACCTAATCCCATCAGTTCATCATCAATAATAGATCAATCCTCCCATCCATCCATGCATCAACATCTTATCAATTCATCTGTTTTCGTCAATCAATTAAATTGCTCAATCAATCAATCAATCCACCAATCAACGCCATCTGAACGTGTGCAGCATGAACTTCGTTATTGTTTACTCCTAAACATTCCCCAAAAGAAGAAGAAGCAAACCAAAGGAAACCGAAACAAGAACAGAAACCTAAAGTACACATATATGTGAAAAGCCAAATTCTCTTTGGTGCCGACTTACGGCGTAGCCTCCATCTACTCTCAATTGCTGTCTTTACTCCTCCATTCTCAATACATGCTCGTCTGCTTTCTACCCTCAAAATCCTAAGCCGCGTCCGGGCTCCATCCTCACCCGATCGGCGTGGGTCTGTCACTCGCCTCCTTCTTGCTTCCTGGCGATACCTAAGCTGGAGCTTGAATGAGGTGCGAGACCCTCCGCAAAATCCGACCTGTGTGGCCACCGAGAGCGCTTGCAGCAGGTGTGCCTTCAACACTTCCTTTTCTCGCCGTCGACTCTCCCCCCCCCTCCCCCTACAACTCTTACCGCCAGCAAGGTCGATGCGTGAGCTACCCTCTACCCCGAGAGGGGCTAAAGCTTTCCACCGTTAAGTATGATGGCAAGTTTGTGACTCCGTTCGTCGAAGGACACACGTGTCCTGGACAAGCGTATGTAGTGTTGACGCGTGCGCGCTCGGGGGTAGAGGCAGCTGGTTTTTGCCTCGTGGTATGCACTGCCTCCTCGCAGTTGTGTATCTGCGCTTGCTTATGGATCTGCATGGGTGACTTCTAGCAGGATAGACTTCTCCCCTTACTCTCAGTTCGGAGCGCCCCGAAGGCCGCCTCTACTCGCGACGATGTCCACGCGCAGGTTCCTGTCCGCCGTGAAGACCCCCCCCCCCTCAACTTGGTGATGAGTCTCAAGTCACTAAAGCGTACCGGAGATCGGGCGGAGAAACGACTGGTGTTGGTTCTCCTGCGCCCCCGGCTCTGGGATAGATGCGTGCACGCATGCCCGGTGTCTACGTCGACTGCATCGTAGCAGGGGCACCTCACTGCCACGTGTTCCTCAATCCCCACAAGCGCCTTCAAATTCCCACGAATTCTGATGCGTGTATGACACGGAGCGAACCCGCCGGCCGCGCCCGAATGCATGCGGCCGTTCCTGCCCCTTGCAGGCTCCTGTATCGACCCTTGGCGAAGGCCTCGGTTTCCCTCACCCGCAAGCGTGGGTCGTCCGGACCGTCTCCGGCAACTGGTCCGGAGAAGAAGTTGTATGCACGGCGTGCCGGCCCTGGTTGACCAGCTTGCCTTCCTGGAGTTGGTACTGTAGTGACGGTTGTCATGTGCCGCTGGCATGTCGGCCTCTGGGGGCCTTGGGGCCTGGTCGCCTTCTTAGCCACGACCCCATTCCAACTAAGATTCGAGGACGATGCCTGACTTCGCTTTCCTTCGTTACCCCCCATGTGTCTAGAATCTCCCGCAAGCTACCTCCGAGCTGAGCAATAAAAATGACGCTCGATTCGGGAAGCCCACTCCTCACGCGGTCTCCTAGCAGGCCAGCGAGGCCTGCCAGAACCTCCGACAGAATCTCAACCCTGTTGCCAATAGAGGCAGGCATTCGCCCCGCTTCCGTCGACGGCAGCCCTGACCCTTGCTTGGGCTTGCCGGCGAGGTTGCAATGTCGGCCGATTTTCCGGGCACCCCTCCCCGAAAAGCGATTGCTGTACCTTTCTTTGCCGCCCCCGGCTGCACAAGGATTTCCTCCTACGCCCACCTACCTGCACCCCGTGACAGAATCTCAACCCTGTTGCCAATAGAGGCAGGCATTCGCCCCGCTTCCGTCGACGGCAGCCCTGACCCGTGCTTGGGCTTGCCGGCGAGGTTGCAATGTCGGCCGATTTTCCGGGCACCCCTCCCCGAAAAGCGACTGCTGTACCTTTCTTTGCCGCCCCCAGCTGCACGAGGATTTCCTCGTACGTCTACCTACCTGCGCCCAGTTGTCTGATCCTCCTGCAAGCTTTGAGGGACATTCACGTTTTTTTTAGGAGACGTGAATATATGTATGTGCAAACAATCAAACGCGCATACAACCACGAAGCATCACGAAATGTAGTGCCCGGTCTTGTATGTGTACAAACATGATACCTGCGTGGGGCATTTGGGTGCTTTTACTGACTATACTGGCTGGCAGTTTTCGCATCTGCAGCTTGTTTGCTGGTGCCGAATCCAGGTGTCGTTGATCCCTCCCACGACAATAATTTCTCTCTCGCCGCCCGAGGGCTGAGCGTACGTACGTACGTGAGTCATTACGTACGTGAGTCATGCGTGGTGCCTGGTACGTAACTCGGGGTCCCGCTCCCCGGTAAAAACAAGCAAACATATCTTGGAACTCCACCATTTTGGAAGACCTCCAAACACAACGAAGCACCGACGTAGCAGCAGTACAAAGCCACCACGCTTAACCATGGCGTCGCTGCCAGGCATGCCGATTACTCAAGGCGCTGCGTATGGTACTCAAAAAGCCTCCACGGTCGTAGTGTCAACTCCTGCGGCTGAGCTGACCCAGCAGCAGCAGCTACAACAACAACAACAACAACAACAACAACAACAACAACAACAACAACAACAACAACAACAACAACAGCAGCAACAGCAGGTGACTACCGAACCAGGTTTTCTCGAAGTGTGCTTTTCTCGAAGTGTGGCGCAGGGTAGTGTGCAGTGTACGTATGGACAGGTCGACATACCAGCAATAGTTAGTCCTTGAGCTATGATACCTGAGTAGTGGCCACGACTACTCTGCCTGTTATGGTTGTGTGCAGCCATTATTTGGTCATTCCGTACGGCTGATATTGACTCATGACAACGGATGCCGAGGGAATCACGTCCACATCATACCAGCAGCAAGGAGGCTTGATGATCCTGCTGGTACGAGTACCCACGACTAACTGCTACCAGCAGTAGCAGTACTCTGCTTGCTATCCTGAAGCGCGGCAAATTCCTGATCATGACCCACGGCTGATCTCGACGATGGGTGCCGATGTTCCAGAGCTACAGCAGTAGCAGTGCAGTACGAGCATGACAAGTGATGGGCGTACCGTGCGGCCGGGTTTTCACGTTTTCGGTACATTTCGTTTTGATTTTCGACCTCCAGAGCGCATGTCGGACAGATCAGATCACTCCTGTCCAGGCCACTCAGATATTTTTTGCCGATCTGCATCATCCGTGCCACAGGTCTTATCTACAGGATTCGAGCGATCTGTACATATTTCCGAAGTGTTGTGGTCATGTCAAAGTATCAGGCTTATTTATGCGCACCTGGCTTTGTGTGCAACATTGTACTCTGATCTGCCACGTTCTGTGTACACGGCAGGAGAGCGACTACAAAATTTTGTACTCGTATTTGTTTATCACAATACTTCTAAAATTCGGTAAAAATGAAAATATATACGAGGCGTATTACGCAGCTTGCAAAGTTGAGTACTGTATCAACTATCTATTCAGTCGAACTCACAGCTGACGTATTTCAAAATTTATAAAATACTCGTGGGGACCATAGTAAATGGGACCTACGGCACACACAAAAACCTATATATTTCGCTATTTTTAGTAACAAGATTTGGTCCTGTTTACTATGGTCCCCCGTAGTATTTTCAATCTGTTTTGTCGTGATGGTCGCTTCTTGCTGCTTGCCTCTGCTTTCTGCCTTTCTGTACATTCTTACGAGCTGGTTGGTTACAGCAAGAAGCACAACGTTTTACCTTCGGGCGATCAAACATAGAATCCGTCGAAGTTTTCGATACTGAACTTATCTACATGATGACCGCAGGGATAAGGGGAACACATTGGTGAAGAGTTTTTCGGCGTGCGAGTTGAAGTTCTTGAGATGTGAACATTCTTCGTAGTCCTTTGGGAGGCGCTATTTCTTAGGGAATACAGCAGTTCTAAAGTAAAACCAGTGTAATATGTGTTCAAGCCATATATCGGTCAATATGGTGAGCACTTCGACACTGAACGTGTTGACTTGATCGCATCATCATGGGTTAGACGCCGTACGTATTACTTTTTTTGTTTTTTGCGAGCCTACAAGGCTGTGATAAGAAACGCCTGCCAAAATACTAGAACAATGTATTGAGCAAATTTGGAACCTTGTGATAGGGGAAAAATGACCCTTGCCGGAAATTATTTTTGCACCTTGTTTTTTTAGTTGAAAACCAACATTTGGCATGGTTGTTTTTGATGGCCATTTGAAAGAAGCGAGGCCTGACCTTTGTGGATTTTAGTCCCGTGCGTCAGTTAAGGTAAAAGTTGCCGAAAAAAAAACCCGAAAAATCGTGAAATTATGAGCCTTGAGAATGAGAAAAAACAAAAATAAAAAAGGCCAGTCCCTCAGTTTTTTCACGTTCCCATTAAGAACATCCGTGCCAAGTTTTGTGTTTCAACTCTCAAAAACCACGAGGAAAAGTTTCCGAGCCGGAAGCTTCGGCAGGTCGCTGGAACCAGCTCGTAGCCTTTCTTCATATGTTTTAGTTTCGCTTGCTTTTTCTCGGTGCATCTACGGACAAGGATGGTGCGAGAGCCTGCCAGAAAAGTCGCGCGGTGCTACGGGTCCCTCCTGCCTGAACGGACAGGGAGTTATAGCGGTTCGGGGACGGGTCCCTGAACCAGGGGAGTTATAGCGGTTCGGGGAGATGCAGTCTTCAAAAGGCAAAAAAAACGATCCGGGAGAGAAGCACCCAACCACTCTCACTTATCCATCTCCCAAGCAATCTTTCCAGCTCGCTATTAGGGGACCATAGTAAATAGGACCAAATATTGTTAGTAAAAATAGGTAAATATATAGGTTTTTGTGTGTACCGTAGGTCCTATTTACTATGGCCCTCCGTAATAGCCATCGCACACCCCTCAACCTCGAGACACATGCGATACTTCTTGGGCGCCTGAATGTCAACCTCCTCATCGTCAGTCGTCGTCTCCAACGTTCTCCAAGGAACTGGCCTCGTGGCCATCGAGAGCGCATACCCCGTACGCGACGAGCTAAATAAACGAGGTGGTACCTTCTTGCGCGAAGGGTACGGGCAAATCCTCAAGAATAGCGTCTGGGTCATCCCGATGCCAGCAGAAGAGCGGGCCCGCACCGTCGCGAAGGCGCTCAAGGAGGGGACGAATGGTTTATTTTCCGAACTCGGGCAGACGAAATATTTTGTGTTCTTTCTTTTCTTTCACCCTGTGTCTTTCGTGTTTGGCGCCAAGATGAGGTGAAATTGAGTAGGAAGGGCCACACATCCGTTTAATGGGTGGCTTTCAAGGGGGGGGGGGAGGGGGGGGGGCGCACTCATTTGTTGCTTGCCTTAGTCATTTTAACGTTGACCAATAGCGATCGTTTTCTCGCTGCTATTCAGTGTATCAAACTCTCCATGTCACATTCGTCTATTTCCCTCATCTCCTCCTCTAACACTTCCCGTTCCTCCTTGTATATTTCACATTATTCTACTACAGTATGTGAGTTCTACTCTATTGCATTGCCACACGGGCACATCTGTGCATCTACTTCCTCCTCCTCCCGGCTACTGGTATACCTCTTTCTTCTTTCTGGCAGGTTCAGGTCACCTACACGAAAGCGCAGTTTCAGCGTTTTGGCGAAGTCCATTGGGCCGTGCAAATACGTTTTCATTCCTATTCCTTCCCTCATCCCCCGTATATCTCTGAGTGTTTTTCCGATTCCACCTTGTTTCTTAGCGCTAGCCTTTCCCTTCTTTCTATCCTTTCTTCTGCTTCCGCCTTGTATCTCCCAAACTTCCCGGCGAACATCAGCTTTTCTGGTTTCCCCTTCCATACTTTCTCGACTTCGCTATCCCACCTTATTCCAGCTCGCCCTTTTTGCTACTTTCTTTCATACGACTCTATCAACTACGGCTGGCAACCTCTTTTTTGGCATGTTCCTTACTTTATATTGCCAGCTCAACTTTCTCATGTCTCTATTTGTCTTGAGTGGGTGCATTCCCAGTTCTGCTCTTAATACTGTATTACTAGCCGTACTTGAGCATCTTAGGAGTTTTTAGCTGCTGTCATTTGTACTGTTTCCAACTGTTGTACGAGTTTCGCGCTCCCTTCCCATACTTCTCCTGCGTATTCTAGCTTTGGTACTATCACGTTCATCAGGATACATCTCTTAATCTTAGTGTCGAGGTGCAGGTCTGTTAGGATCTCATCCATCTTGCCTACTTGTGCTTTACCCTTTCCTATTAATTTTGCTATATATGTATCCCAAGAGCAGTCTTTTGAGATCTCTACGCCAAGGTGCGTGTACTGGTCTACGATGGTTAATTAGTCTTCTCCCCACTTCCGACTGAACTTTATCGGGTCCACCTTGTCTTCGTTACATACAACTACTGCGCATTTCTTGACGTTCGCCGTCACCCTCCATTTCCTGGTGTATTCTAGCGCCTTCTCTATTTGTTTCTGCAATCCTTTGGGTGTTTCTGATATCCCCACGAAGTCATCCGCAAACATCAATCCCGATACCGTAACTTCCCCTACCGTGACTCCCTGCCTTGCTGCTTCGACTGCTACTATCAGGTCGTTAATACATATCTTGAATAGGTTAGGTGACAACGTACATCCCTGTGCAACTCCTTGTAAAATATCAACATACTTCGATATTTCCCCGTCAGCATCACAGCACTTCTCGCACATTCCGTCATCTATTTCATCATTCTCCACATCTTTCCTTTGATTCCTGTTTCCCACAGTTTTTTTCCACAATCCATTGCTCCATACTGTGTGGTTGGCTTTCTGCACATCTAGAAAGAAACTGTACGATGTTAGTCCCGCGTCTTTCCTACCTTGAATAATCTTACCTGAGGTGTACACATGGTCTACGCAGCTACGGTTTGGCCTAAAGCCTGCTTGCCCTTCGCTTATTTTGTCTTCCTTCTCCATCATCGTTCCCATTCTATCGTTCAAAATCTTACAAAATGTTTTGCCTACTGTGCTTAGTAGCGTTATCCCTCTATAGTTCCCCGGGTCAGCCTTATCTCCTTTCTTGAATAAGTTTTACTACTACTCCTTCTCTCCACACTACTACTCCTTCTCTCCACCTCCTAGGTGCTTGCTCATTTTTCCATATCCAGTTATACAACATAACCATGGTAAACATTCCTTCTCCCCCGTACTTCATAAATTCATTCACTATTTTGGTCTGCCCCTGCTGCCTTTCTATTCTTAAGTTTAGCTACACACTTCTTTACTTCTTCCCTTGTGAACTCTCTCTGTAACCCTCCCGAACCACTGTCTTCCCTTTGTAATGTATTTACGTTCGCCTCTGCCCACGCGTTGATTTCCTTCTCGAATTCCGCGTCGAACGTTTTGTTGGCTGTGGGTGTTCCTAGCTTACAGTAATGCTCTACTAGTGCTTCCCTTTTCCCCTTCGAACTACTAACCATTTTACCGTGCTGTGCTCTTAGAGTAGCTATTCCCGTGTCTGCCTCTCCTGCTTGTTTGCCAAGTATCGCTTTTATCCCTACCCACATATGCTTCATTCCGCCCTCAAAGTCTTCATTCGTTTTATCTACTACGTCTTTCCATATCCCTTTCTTGTTCTTCTCTACCATCTCTTTTACTTTCTTTCTAGCTATAGCATATTCCTCCCACCCTGTCGTAGCTTTACTCGATGTATACCTTGCGTGTGCCTTTCTCCTTACTCCTATAGCCTCTTTCACTTCCTCATCCCACCATTTTACTGCTCTGTTGCATACTATCAACTTCTTCCCTATTACTTTACTTGCTGTGGTATTGACCAACTGCTCCCATCCTTCTATTATCCTAGCTCCTGCATCATCCCTTTCTATATCGTTCCTTGTTGTACCTATTCTTTCCAACAGCTCCGAAAATTTCCCTGCATTTTTGGCCATCTCTTCTTGGAACTCTTCCCGTTTCTCTTTTACTTCTAGTTTATCTATTCTCCATCGGTGCAATTTCCTACCTCGTCTATGTTTGATAACTCTCGTCTGTTGACTGTCTGTCCATATTAGACAGTGATCCGTAGTACCTATGTCCGCTGCGCATACATGTAGTTCCGTTTCCTTACCACTTCCATTTTCTACTACTACAAAGTCAAGGATAGAGCTTTCTCCCTTTAGTATGCACCGTCTAGTCCATTCGGGTTCTGCCTTTTTTTACTCTGTCGTTCAACGTCTTCCATCTTGTTGTGCTTGAGGACACTTCAACATCTCTTCCCCGTTCTTATTCTTTGTTACTTCCCCATATGGTCCAATGTTCTCATTCAGTTTTTCTTGCCTTCCCAATTCTTGAATGGGAGCGGGGGGGGGGGGGGGGGGGGGGGGGGGGGGGGGCAACCGTCGTAGGGAATCCGCGGTTGACGAAAGCAGGAAGGAGATGGCAGACAGGGTACGTGTGATACCGACTATTACGGGGGTCCATAGTTAACAGGACCTATGGTGTACATAAAAACCTATATATTTGCCTATTTTTACTAACAAAATTTGGTCCCGTTAACTATGGACCCCTGTAATAAGTGGAACCTGTCTGTGCGACTCGAGCCACAAACTGCAGCGGCTGTCTGGGGGGTGCTTTTTTTTTATGGTTCGGTTGGTCTGCCGTTTCCTTTCGTTTTTTTAATCTAACTCTGTTTTATATGTTGTTGTGTTGCTTGTCCCTTTTTGTTGGTTTTTGTATTGGTCGTTACATCGTCTGTGAGCCACCACACTTTTTCTTTCTTTTTTTTGTTTCCCGATTTTTTTTTTTCTCTGTCTCGTTTGTTTTTTCTCTCATTCAACGCAGGCTAGAATGTGTATGTCGGGCCTGTCGTATGTAGTACGGTGGCATGGCATTGCGTTGCCTGCTCCGCTTACTGCGTTACAATGTAGTACTGCTGTATCTCTGTGTGTTGCACTTTTGTAATCACAGAGCTTTTATATCTCTAGGGTTGAAGAATCGGCACGGACACTGGGTGTGGTGGATGTCGACGGCGGCGGTTCAATGTGCAGAACACACACATGCACGTTTCGATGTGATGCTATGTGGGATGCGTACGATGCGTGTCCCAACCCGCTGATCTGTTGGACCTGCTGTGATTCAGGATGGTCCTCATTTTTTTACGTGTGCCAGGTTACAACATTCCGCCTTTGACAACTGATCGATCTTTCTCGCCGTTCGACCCTCGACACCATTGACGACAGCAGCAGCAGCAACAACAACAACAACAACAACAACAACAACAACAAAAAGCAGCAGCAGCAGCAACAGACGCCGCCAATGCCGCCACCACCGCCCCCAGCACCGGCACCCACGCCGCCGCCCCAAGTGCGGGTTGTGCTCCAGAATGTGACGGCCTCCGTGAGCATGCGCATGGTCATCGACCCCGCCTCCGTGGCCAACAAGATCAGGAACGCCGAGTACAACCCCAAGAAACTGCCTGCTTGCGTGAGTCTTTTTATTTTTTCTGCATGCACTCTACGTAGTTCGCGGGCGCGGCCGCCGCCACCACCACTCACCACCACCACTCACCCTTACGTGGTTGTCCGAATGCGATAATGACCGTAAGCACGTGTTTCACCGGGTGCTTGGGGGGTGCCTTTTTTTTTTTTTTTTTTTTTTTTCATCCTCCGGCGGATTGGTAAAAATAAAGCTTAAGCTCACCACACTTCCACGTTCCAATTTCGTGTCGTGTGTCAATTGAGCCCATAGCTCTCGTTGCAACATCAGAACAGGCTACTGTTGCCCCTGGAGTCTGGGCACGTGGGGGATGCCGGGGGTGCGTTTATGATCGTTTAGGGCTGTGAGAACTGCAGTCCCGTTTTGGAGGACAAACCACTCAAAAATTGAGCAGTTTGTCCCCTAAACGGGACTGCAGTTTGCCCTAGCAGGGTTGAAAGTTCAGCCAATAAATAATACGCGCGTGCTGCAAGGCAGGGGTGCACCCTGAACTTTCTGAGGTTCCTCACTTGATTGTGGCATAGAAGCTCTTTTACCGCCCGAAAGCGCACGAAAAATAGACCTCAAGATGGGCAATCCCATGGCCTCACGACAGTTGGTAGGTATGAAACGAATACATGTCAACGCTACAGTAATGCTGTTTTCAGCGACGATAGGTACTTTCCTCGGTGGCATGAAGGGAGGCCGTCGGTCGGAAGTGTTTTTTTTTGTCCCAAAACGGTACAATCAGTTTGATATCATGTTTATATTATGTAAGTCCTGTACACAAATATATATATATATATATATTATTACACAGGGACACCCGAAAACAGAAGAGGAATGTGATTGAGATATCTCAGACCTTGGATCGGATATCTTGGAATTTTTCTTGTCTGATGCTAGGGATGGTTGTAAGGATGGTTCTAAAGATGGTTCTAAAGATTGTTCTATCACAGACGGAACCATGTCAGCCGATGGGGGGGGAGACGATTATATAATTCCCACTCCCTCTCCTACACCGCCATCCGGACCTATTGCGATATCAGAGAAGTTGCTAAGTAAGTTAGAGAGGCAAAGGCGCAAGCACAGGAGGAGGTGAAAACACGATAAAACATCTATTACGGGGGATCATAGTAAATAGGACCAAATATTTGTTAGTAAAAATAGGTAAATATATAGGTTTTTGTGTGTGCTGTAGGTCCTATTTACTATTACTATGGTCCCCCGTAATAATGTGTACCAGGTAGGAAGGAAAAAAACACATGGATAGTGTAAGATACACTGAATTCTTAAATGAATGGAGTTATTGTAATTCGGGTTCAGAAAAAATGCAACCTCTCTCGTCGCACGCATGTCATCGTGTGCGCTGCATACAGCGGTGGCACTGAAGTCACCCTTCCTTTCCCCTTGGATGCCGCTGTGATGCGACGAACAGACCTCGACCGAAGAGTCGTTGGTGTACCGCTCTGTCTCGAAATGTAAGGGCGGATTGTATTTCCATTTCTTTGGTCCCAACGGTCCTTGAATTTTGGGACGATGAGTGGTAGGTGCTTTCGGCTACAGCAGCGCACCAGCAGCCAGTAGCGTCGTGCCGGGTCGCTGGTGGGTCACGGCATCTTCTGCAGCAGGCGGGCAGGCGGGCGGGCGCATTTCGCAGGCCTATTTGGACGGGTGTGGAACGGAGTACTATGGGAGCTCTGACAAGAGTTGCACACCCGGATAAATCATCGATTCCGACTTCATGATCTAGATCTTTCGAGGCAGATCTATTCCCGACCTTGTATATCTGGTGCACGATTTAGCTCATATTTGCCGGCGGGTGGGACCCGTATAACCCGCATGATCTACGCAGCGCATGTTTTTCCTGGGTTGGATCTTGGATCTGTCCTACGCAGATCCTGCACAACCTCTTCACAGCGGCAGGTGAGGAACTGTACATGATCTAGATCATGATCTATCTGTGGATGATCTGTCGGAGGTGTGCTAGAGTGCTATGAGCTGCATCGCAGCGCAGGCGCCGCTAGTATATTCGTGACGCCATGACTGCCTTGTGCCCGCTCGACAGGTTATGCGAATACGAGAGCCGCAGGCTACCGGCCTCCTGTTCCAGTCGGGCAAGCTGGTAGTGACGGGGGCTACGGGCATCGAAGCTGCGAGGGAAGCGGCGCAAAAATTCGTCGCCGTGGTGGAGAGCTTGGGGCTCAAACCTTCTTTCGCGTGAGTCGTGAGACTAACTTTAATCGGTTAATTGTAGATCGTACGGTAGTGGTCCCTCTGTAGTGCCGGTTGAGTTACTGCCGGTGTGCCCGCCGCAGTGCCTGTGGGGTGGCTCGGCACAGATGAGACCCACCAGTGTGAGAGTTACGTGTACGGAGTAGGACCGGCTGCCGCCATAGTGCCGGTATTTGTTCGCTGGCGCGTGTACCTGCGAATGTCGCGGGAGCACCGCTGTAGCCGTCTTCCAGCGCTCGGACCACTACAAGCAGGGTGGGTGGTGAGTGACGTTGGTGGCGATGTTTGTGAAACGTGCGACGATGGATGTTGAGCCTATTTGTTTCCTGGGTCTCGTGCTCGCTTGAGGGACTCTTATGCCTCAATACCTGCAATAGGCTTTGAGAAACCGTCAAGTGCAACCCGATGGCCTAAACAGGTACACAAGGAATAGCATGCAGCAGGTGGAAGCACACAATGGTGTCCGGACGATATTGGGTACCAGTTCCTTAGAGGAGGCACGGCTGTCATTCTTCGTAACACGCGTCGTGGGTGGGTGGTGGTGGTGGGGGGGGGGGGGGGGGGGGGGGGGGGGGGGGGGGGGTGCTCGATAGGAGAGATGTACTCGATCTCATGCATGGCCGTAGTCGTATGACCATAGACCCTCGCATCCCTACAATGCCGGGACGGAGCATGTCGGGTTTTCACCGACCAGGCAGACATTGCTTGCACCAAGCGCGAAGCGCCGTGAGGTGTCCGGCGAGTCGCATGAAGGGTGAGCTGCATCCTACTAAGAACCGCTTGTGAGGCGGACTTGCATATGGATGACAGCTTCAATGAGTTAGTTTAATTTCCGGTGTGGCCACTTCCAGAGACAGCAATGGGAGTACTATGTAACTGCCTCTTGGGTGCCTTACCTTGAACACTACGTGATACGATCAATTCCCTTGTGCAAAGTAAAGGTTCTTTACTTCGCACAAATGATCTAACTAGACGACCAGCTGTGGACGACCGCAAAAAAACAATAAAAATAAAAAAACGGTACCCTGGATGTCTAGTTCACGTAGTGAGCGGCATGTTTTACAGTGTCGTTGCCAACCGACGCCCAACCCAACCCATATATAATATATATAATAGGAGGGTGGGGGGGGGGGGGTGGCAGTGGCAGAGGTTAGTGGTGGTTTGATTCTGGTTGGTGTGTTGTCGCCGCCGGAGCAGATCGATGAGACAGCTTCGACGCAACCGCAGACACTCTATATATTCATAAATTGCTACCTTGTTAACTTACCTTACACTATATTAGCCTATTGTTTTTATTATTTTTTGTTTATGCCTGGTAGCAGTTCAGCCTTCCAGCTTTCATGGCAGACGTTTCGATGAACGAGGTGGTGGACGTGGAAAATGGAAGAACGGAAAGATTCACGTACGTCAAGTACGGGTATATATACCTCGTGCCAGGTCTAACCCCTCGAGCGACGGCGAAACACGTCGTATGTGAATCTGAAGTGGCAGAAATGTGGTCGTAGTTCTACATGGGATAAGCAAACAACAACAGCTGCAACTGAAGCGACTACAACATGATTTCTCGTCCTTGTGTACCGATGGCGTGCTGATCGTTCCGCGATGACCCCTCCCTCTTGTATGCCTCGCTGCTACTGCTGCTGCGCCTTGTGGGGCGGTGCCTACTCCTTTTCAATTCTTGCCAGAAACTTCGCCATACAGAACATGGTGGCCACGGCAGAGATGGACTACGGGATCAACCTCGAGCTCATGGCGTACTCGCACGCAAGGTTGAGGATGGGAGAGGCGGCTATTTACTGTCACAGCAACAACAAGAAAACAGAAACAAGAAACAAGGAACAACGACGACGATGATGTCGGCAACTCCAACACGTTTATATATATGGTTGTCTTTTTTTTCATCCTCCCCGTTTTCCTGGGTGCGCGGGAGTCGGACACGTTACCGCTGCGCACTGCAAGACTGATTCTGCTCTAATTCCAAGTTTTTCGTCCCCAACACCCGCTTTCGAATTATGTTGGTACAGCAGCAGTAGTGCCGATTGAGTAGTGCCGCCTGCCCCCCCGCTTAGCACGGGTCGCATGTCGTTCGTCAGTTTCGTGCTTCACAGGTTAGGCTTGCCTTACAGCCTCACAAGGCGGCCCCGAACCCCGGCTTTCGGGAGTTTCTTATGTTGTAAAGGCGTGACGTTGGTGCACAAAAAATGCTGAAAGTAAGGCACGTAAGGCACGAAGTGGCGTCTTAAGTCAAGCCCTCGCAGGGAAGAAATAGGCATGCCCTAGCAGGCAGGGCTTCAGAGTACTGGTCCGTTCGCTCGCCCCTCCCGCACATTTCCCCGTACAGTTCGCGACCGTTTTCGTTTCTACGTTTCGCCGCGCCACGTTGTGCTGTCTACATACGTACAGGTGGTGCATGTACGAGCCGGAGCTGTTTCCTGGCTTGGTGTACCAGACCGCGCAGAGGGGTGTAGTTGCCCACGTTTTCTCCTCCGGACGCGTGAGTTCCCTCTCTATGTGTAGAGAGTCCAGCGTTGAAGCTGCAAAGCACTGTTCCAAGCCCATGAACGCAACAATGGTATTCAGGGCGGGGGGCGGGGGGCGACGTACTCGTTGTTGCTTGACTTAGTCAATTTACCACTGACCTCGCATCCCTTTCGATCCTATTTGGGACACCTCCAACATTAGGGCACTTGTGACGTATTGGACATGTAGGGGCGCGCGGGGGGGGGGGGGGTTCCGAGCCATGTCCTAGTTTTGGGTGTTGCGTGTTCTTGTAAAAACGGGGGGGGGGGGGGGGGGGGGGGGGGGGGGGGGGGGGGGGGGGGGGGGGGGGGGGGTCCGAGTCAAGTCGTAGTTTGAAGTGTTGCATGTTATCGCTGGTAGCCAGATATAGCCGAACCAACTGGTGTGACGGCGATCCAAGCGAACACTGGCAACTCCCCAAAGGGCACAAAAGTGCCTGTAAGTACTGTCGTCCGGTTGACCTCGGTAGCATCCAGGGGAGGAGTTACCGACCAGTAGTTCTTCACGAGGGACGTACTATGAATACCTGTAGGAAACGCGCCCGATACAGGTATACTCGCAGCTTTTTGCACAATCCAGTATCGACCGATCGGGAGAACTCACGGCTGATGCATGTGCGTGCGTTTTAGTTTCTTAATAAAGACGTACTGATGGCGGAACTACGAGCTCCGTGGTCGGGTAGTTGTAGCTTTCAGTGACAATGTGCGGTAAGACGTTTCTGGCTGGGGGGAATATATCTTGTCGGGACGTCCTGCTTCGAAAACCTTTTTTTATTTTTTTTCGCCATGTCGGAACCCGACTGCATTGTTGCCGAGCCGAGACGTCCGCGTCGTGCCCTCCAAGAGACCCTCCTTGTGCGTATTTCCTTTGGCGCATGCTGCGGTATGTAGGATTATGTAACGATAGTGGATGGTAGTTCCCCGGTCGAGGAGCCCCGCCAGTCGGAAATGTTAGCCTTGCAAGTCATAATGTGCTACGTTTGCTTTGCAAGGCAAAATGTGCTGTAGGGCATGCCCTATCGTAGTACGCGTGTGTCCCTTTTCAACCGAGTACTTTGCGGTGCGCGCGGGGCGTTGCGTTGAACCTTCTGTAATTTTTTTTGCGTCGTTGTGAGGTCAGCGTCAATTGAAGGCGATATGGTTGTGGGCCAAACCGCGTGTGTGTTTCGCGCTAATTTTCGGATGACTACGCAAAACTCACAATTCCGCGTGTGGTCCGAAAATTCGTGTTTGTGACGAAGCGCGCGCGCACGACCCGATTCGTCGTCACGTGTAGTGTGTCGCACACCAACACCTATATATTTGCCAATATCTTTTGAATGTAAGGATCGTTTGTGTATTATTACGGGGGTCCATAGTTAATAGGACCTATGGTATACATAAAAAACTATATATTTACCTATTTTTACTAACAAAATTTGGTCCCATTGACTATGGACCCCCGTAATAATATTATACCAGGTATACAGATGTTCATTACATTTCGGGACAGGTTGATACCGGTCTGATCGTGATATTATTTTGGATATACCCCGCAAATCCTTCCACTATCCCTTGCATTTGCGATCAGGGGGGTACCAGGTTATCCCTTATGTTTTTTGATCAGGCTGGTACCAGACTCATCGCTTGCATTTACGATCAGGCTGGTGACATTTGTAAGGGCTATCCTTCCACTTTCCCTCAAGACATACGTACGATCAAATTGATGCCAGGTACGGTCTAGGCTGTGACAAGCATTTTTTGTCTGTGATCGTCTTGAGTTTTGTGCACAGGCGCACGCTATTATCACCGCTTTTGTATATAATCCAGGAGAGCCCTGACTAACTCCAACCCTTTCTCTATGTAGTGAGTGCACTGTACATAAAAACCTGATGTGACTCTAGTTCCACGTGGTTTGTCCCCACAATCAGAGTGCAGTCTTTAGAGGGGTTTATTGTTAACCGCCTTCCGGTATCGTACGCGCAACGGAATTCCACGTCTGTCTTCTGAAATGTTCGAATCAGGTGGCGCTAACGGGCGCGAAGAACGAAGACCATCTCAACGACGCATTGCTTCACCTACTACCCGTCCTAGAGATGTACAAGCAGCCGGACGCTCAAGCGTTATAGTAACTCGGCTGGGCTAACGCGGCGCACTCCGTGGAGCTACGTATTCGCGCCACGCAGTACTATGTGCACCTACGTCTGTCGCGAGTGTTTTTTGTTTGTCCAGGCTGCAGCTTGACACCGATGCTCAGCGAAAACTTTGTGAGGGTATTATAGCGTATTTTGGTGAAGCTCCGATGTACGCGCTCTTTGCCCTGGTTGGTGTGCGAGGGGTCACCAATGACGTTACGCCTTCCTCGAATATTTTGTAGGTGTGTTGATACTTGGTATGGTATTTCGAGGTTGATAGTTAGCGGCAATTATTTATCCTTTCTATGGTATTTTGAGGTTGTTGACGGTTATTACACCCAATCCAACTGTGATTCGGACTAGTTTCCCCCGGAACGTGGGTGGGGGTATGAAGGGCTGAACGACCGCCGCAAGTAAAGACTCTTAGTGTGTTTGCGTACGATCGCGCGGGAATAAAAGACGGTGATGATGATGTAGGTACTGCAATGTAACTGTTCACCTTTTTGGTACCTAGAGGCATAGGGACCTACAAAGCGGATTTCGAAGGGATGAACGACGGGCGCAAGAACCTAGCAGCCCCCCTGTGTTGTGTGTATACGATCGTGCAGGAATCGAATGCGGTGATCATGTGCAGTTGGCACTGCTAACTGTTGGCCCTTTTGGTACCCAGGCAGGGCGACCTACAAAGAGAATAGCCCGGTCTTGTTGACGTTTTATTGATAGTAAGAGCGTCCAACGAGTATCAGAGTCATCACGCTAACCCATGTTGCAAATTCGGTCGCATACATTCCCTATCCCCTATCTCGACATCCCACGTTACGTTCCTTCCTGTGGCCGATGGTTGATGCCGTAACCGTCCATATTTTTCGGACGTTATCCCCCCTCTGAAGCCCCGAGAGGCGTAGTTTAGGGCTGTTGAACGAAACCGACCCGTCCTTTTGCTGCACACACCGCGGCCTGAAACGCATTTCACAACGTGAGCGTGGCCTGTGTGAGGGCGTGCTCGGTTGTTCCTTGCCTTGAGCCATTCGGCCATTGACCATACATACACCCCTTTGGAGGCGGAGCACCGAAATACTCTTTTACTATTATAGAGCTACTTCCAACAGAGCATGGCCTGGAGGTAGTTGTTGCCACCGTGCTGTATTGTGTATGCCTGCTGGGCCAGGCGGTGTTATTCTCCGCGCGAACATATGCATGACAATGACCCCCGTCTGCATAATGTCATTGCCGTTAAAAACTGATGTGGGATATCCCCGACTTTAGTGGTCGCGATTTGTTAGGACTTCAGGGACATCGATCGAAAGTGCGCCGTTGTTGTTGTTGTTGTTGTTGTTGTTGTCGTTGATCTCACATTATTGGTTCATTGCCGCGTTAATGTAGCCCATGATCACGAAAAAGGCACTATTGATAGAAGTGCATCAAGATGACTCAGGGGGGTCCACAACAAGTTTTGTTCGAAGAAAGCTTTCGTGGCTGCTTGTGTCCCGTAAAGGACGATCACGGCGGTCTTTTCTTGTCTTGAAGTGCACACCGTAGTAGTATAGTCTACCATGATGGGCCCGACGGTTGGGCACCACGTACACCCACACCACACGGTTTTTTAGACACACTACTTCTAAATCGATTAGGCTAATATTTGCAGTGTTGCAAAGGGCCGAGTGTGGGACGAAAACGTAGCGAACAGCAACGGCAACGTGCGTACGTAAGGAGCCTCAGCCTTATACTTGCTACCTTTTCGGGGGAAGAACCTGGCTGCGCAAAATCTGTAGTCCCTGCCTGGCGGTGCTTCTTTTGTTGCGGCGAACGGCTTGAAAAGTTCAGCTATTATTATTAATAGTTTTTTACCAGGTATACCACCACCAGTACTTCCTGCGTTCACAACTATTAATATTAATAACAACAATAATTATATGGTTTCAGCTGTGATCGGTGCGGGGTTCACCAGCATGCTACCTGGCACGCGGAATATAGCGGCAGGGGTTAGCCAGGGGCGTTCCGCACCTTCTCCATTTTTATCTGCTCAACATATATATTCCGATACTTTCGTTCGTACGCTGTTCTAATGGAAACCAGATGGTCAATCGCGCCGTTCGTCCCATATTCTATTAAAAACAGGTTCCTATCATCCACGATTGATTCAAACTGTACTCACTCGTATCATAGGACAGATTCCTGCATTCCTACACTTTTTTAATCGAGTGTCAACTCGTTATAGGTTTTTTCCCTTTTGTGAACTCCACTCACATTCGTGGGGGATCACTCTACCCAGGTACGTACGTACACTTATATGCTTGTTTGCAATTAATTTGTGTGGGTGGAATTTTGCTTTTGTACTGCTGTAGAGTAAAAAGCGCACGACTTGTCATGGCCCCCTCTCTCGTCACAGACAGGCGGACTTGCGCTCCCCCCGCCCCCAACGCCGGCCGGGCCTTTTAAGAACACACGGCATGATTTTGATATTTTACAGGTATCTAAGACGGGCTGGCGCCAAGTTTCGGGATGGTAATAATTAATCTTTCTCTACGCCATATGCTGCTGCTGCTGTGCCGTCCAACCGTCACACGCGACTTCGGAGGGGGGGAAAGCCGAAAATAGATGACGTTTTTTTTTCGGATTTCTGCATCGGCCAAACGAAGCAGCTTATTATTCATAGAGGGCCCCTGTGGTGGGGTAAGGGATGTGTCCGAACGTCAATGCAAGAAGGCGCACGACACGCGCGCAGCATGGTGGGTGCATGGCGATGCTCACACTCACTCGTGCAGCATGCTGTGCGCTTCATAGATAGGAACGGCTCGTCGTGTAATTAGTCGTTTTATATCATATATTATATGCCATTATGTATGGTAGCTGGTACGTACGTACGTACGTACATGCTGGCGTATGTATGTGTGTTGTGTCGGCCGCACCTATAGTAGTGCGAAAGCATGGTATTGCGTAGGCTATTAAATAATCATTACGGTGTGTTATCTCTGTGTCGTAGTCTGTGACCACAGAGCTCGTATCTTTCTAGTGTGAAGAATCAGCACGGACACTGGGCTTGCTGGATGTCGACGAGTAGAAGAACGGTTTAATGTGAATCTGAAGAACACACACACATGATTGCTAAAAAAAGCAAACAAACCCTGCTTTTCGTACATTTAAAAAAAAAAAACTAAACACGTCGTCAGCTGTGAGTTCAACCGATCGGCAGATCGGTCGATACTCGACTTTGCAAGCTATATACATAATAGTACCAGGTACCTCGAATTTCTACTTCATTATTATTATGGAATTGGTGCGGTGTGTGATATTTCCTTTCGCCTCTGCTTTGAGTTCTGTGTCTCTCTCTCCTTTAGTCTCCCTTTCAGTGGTTGTTCTCAGCGAACACCCCCTCTTCGTAGTGTTTGGGTTTTATTACGAGGTGTGGGGGGATCTATAGCCTCATTTCTTTTGTTTCGAATAGCCGCATCTTCGACCACCTTTTTCCTGGCCGTTTGGGATGAACTTCGTCATCACCCTCCGGCCATCTTGTGGTCTGCATATACGACTATTCAGGGTGGGCTAATGTGATATGAGTAGAGCACTCATGGGCTATAGATATAGATAATACGTTGCAGTCTTATAGTCTCACGAATACGAGAATAATATAAAGAATGGATTAACCCGGCGGATATCCCGTTAGTCGAGAGCAACGTTCTTTTAGGAATGTTCCCTAGGGTGTATAACCCGCTAGACGAGAGTAATATTCCTTAACGCAGATAGGACCACGAAGTGAGAAGTTCTTATATTAGCAGAAGAACGATCGGTAGCCATAGGAAAGTTCTGTAGGAGTACATCAGATAAGAGGAATTTAGGAGAGCTTGTGGCATGGGGTGGGACGAGTATATCTGGGCGTCGAGTCCCGCCCCCCTACCTCTCACTTCTCTACCAGAGCACCTCCTCAGCTCTCGCCATCAATAAGAAGATCTAAATCAGAAGAAGCGAAGCACTGCTTTCCAGCTGCCAGAACAACCTGCGTCCCTTACCGCTATATTGATAATTATCCTTGCATGTGGCAGAGGCATGCACTTCAATCGATGTTAACCGACTGGTAAAGCATGAGCTTCGAGCTCGAAAGAGCTGATGATGAAAGAGATGGCACTCCAAGGCCTTGTCGTTGATTATTGCGGTCTCGCAGAGGAGACAGGTGGGGAGAGAAGGAGAGTGGGCGAGTGTGCGTTGTGCACGTGTGTCGCATCTCGATCTATAACTCAAAAAAAAAATACTGCAGAGGGACCCCGGACCCTCGAAATGCAGTGTAACCTCAAAACTAAAACAAGCAAAACTCGGGAGAACTCAGCCTGTTTTTCGGGGTTCTACAGTTCCACCGCGTACTGAACCGTAACAAGTAATCCCGCATTCTGAACAAACTGCTACTCGTATGACAGCTCAGTGTACTGTTGTACTCTACGAACTATATCAACAGATGACTTAGTTATGTCCCGACAGCGAACCGATAACCGGGTTTCAAAATATAATGTGTTGTTGGTTGTGTGTTTTTTCAACATGGCCCAGCACCAACATGTGCCTACACACGTTGCCACACCTAGCTCGAGCTGCTGTGAACGACTTACCACCGCACCAGCACCAGGAGGTCTCTTTTGTGTGTGCGCGTCCACAGAGCCCACCGGGACTGGAATTGGTGCGGTGTGCGTCGAGGGCGGTGGTCAAACGTTGCCCCCAAAAATGTTGAATCACACACACACCCACCCACACACACATACAGAAAAACTCAAAACAACGCACCCCACGTTCGTATCCGAGCCGCTATGAAGAGGCTTTTTTTTTCTTGGAAAATTCCAAGAAAAAAAAGGCTCGCCCGCTTTTTGCGCGCTTCGCGCGCCTCATTATTATTATGATTATTGTTGTTATTATTATTATTATTATTATTATTATTATTATTATTATTATTATTATTATTATTATTATTATTATTATTATTATTATTATTATTATTATTATTATTATTATTATTATTATTATTATTATTATTATTATTATTTTTTATTATTATTATTATTATTATTGTGCTTGCCTTCTGACAAAATAGCGTAGATAGATGCCGTTCCTATATAAACCAAATATCCTTCTTTAAATCAGTAGTATCCCTCATCATACACTTCTGTCTTTTCCAAATTCCCATTCCCCACAACATTTTTTCATTTTAGCTACCAGTATATTCTATTCTATTCCTCATCGTTCAGAATCTTCTACTTCAAAAAATTCTACTATTGTTTATTATATACTGCTTCCACTACTGCTGCTACTACTATACTGCTATACTATCCTATTTATTTTTGCTACGTACCTCTAGAGCTGGTATTGATACGAGTATACGAGTACTACGTATAGTATTAATAGTACTTCTGCATACTGCAACTCTACAATACTACTTCTCGTACTGCTGTTGATATTAAATACAAATATTACGGGGGACCATACATATACCTACATACATGGTAAACAGGACCTACAAACTGAGAAAAAAAAAGAAAGACGCGGCGTGGTTTTAGACACAACGCCCAGACTGGTTCGGTGAACATGATCGACGCTGTCTCGTCGCGCTTGTCCTACTTACTACTGGTATTTAATACTACACACCAGCATGATGAGTCGTCGTGCAGTAGTAGGAGGAATGGGACGACGTCGTGCAGTAGTAGGAGGAATGGGACGACGGGCGGGGGCGAGAACTAAACCTCTCTGTTGGGGCTGGAAATAGTGGATAGTGGGTGGAGGTTATTTATTTTCTTGGTTCGGGGAGGCGAATCAATGGATTCTGTAGGGAAATGTAGACTGAAAATGTTACGTAACAAACGCTACATGAATTTAAGTCTTATAAACTCGATTTCCACCACATTCTCCCTCACTAAACCTGACTTATCTCTCCTTGCGAGTAAGTCAGGAACCCCGATGAGACTCTGAATATCCAAGTTTTACCTCCGACTTTTCGGTACCGGACTCAGTATGCAATGATCGCATTGCTCTCATCGTTCCTTCCCAGGTGTTTTCTAAGTGAGTGAGTTTTACAGGTTCTTGAACATGAGATATTCCCCTTTTTTTCCTTTTTTCTCTGGGAACGAAGGCGAGAATCGAACCACGGACCTCGCTCTTCAAAATCTCACGCCCTGCCTGCGACGCCATTGTAGGGAAATGTAGACTAAAAATGTTACGTAACAAACGCTACATGAATTTAAGACTTATAAACTCGATTTCCACCACAATTCTGACTCTCCTTTCCCTATATGAGGCGTTTCTCAGCCGGGGTCCGGGGTGATATCGGGGATTTCCATTTTTTCGGAGTCGGGGTCTTGCTCTGGTTGACTCTCAACCAACCTTTCTTTCTTTGTCCAGCACTCCAGCCTACTTCCACCACGCCACGCACGAGGTATCTCCCCAGGCCCCAATTGTCTTTGCAATCTCTCTATAACAGCTGGACAATAAATCTCCCCGGAGTGTCTGACCTCGGAGTGACTGACTGCTGTCGGCTTTTGCCCCTCGACCGGGTGCTCTTTGCGAGTATCGATCGGGTCCGCTGTTGCCGACTGCAGAGAGACAAAAAAAAACACCCAAAAAAACGAAACCAGCAAGCCAGGAGGCCGAGTTGGAAACCAGCGGTGGCGGCAGCGGTGGCGGCGGCGCAGCAGCAGCAGCGCCTGGAGACGGGGCGGGGGGGAGAGCGTGCTGAGGGGAATGTGCAGCGCGAGGAGCAAGAGTGGCCTCGCGGGTTTCTTCCGGTGGAAAAAGGTACGGCTTTTGTCGTACAGCGGCAAGCAGTACAACCAAGTTCGAGTTCGAGTTTTTTTTTTCTTTTGCCCCCTTGTTTTTGTGTTGCTTTTGTGACAGCCGTTACTGGTGTGTGATCTGTCACACAATGCTAGCAGACGGGTCTTTGTATTTATTGACGCGTCAAGTCGTATTTGGCATTAATATAGTATGTTTAAACGAGTGCGAGCGGTCAGCCAGGAAGTCAAACCGCGGTATCAAGCTGCTGTGTGGAGGAGCTGCAACCGAAACCTTATTTTTTCTGGTGCCTCTCTGTCTAGAAATGTAAGCACCGTTTTCATATTAATAGTAATAATCGGACGATCCTTACATTTGCGCACAAAGTAGTGTTACATTTTTTGGCTCGAACAAACTATCGTCTCTGTCGTCGGAAAAATGATACGAATGAAATGTGGCCGGCACTTCTAGCACCGCTCCTGCTGCCCCCCGGCATCCGAGGACAGCAGTGATCGTTCCGTCGCCGACATGGAAGGTGCTTAAGCTTCGTAAGCCACGCCCCAGCTGGCAAGCTCGCGCGGGGTCCAAAGCCAAAGCTTGTCCGTGCGAGTAGGACCCAAAGAAAAATCATCTTCGATATTTTGTGTGAAAAGAAAAAAGAAAGGGCCGAGTCTTCTTACTATTTTATACCAGGTACCTGGTACAATGTTTCAAATGTCTGGTGACGTGTACCTCCTGTTCACCTCCCAGCTCAATGTCAGGTATGATATGTATATGATGTGATATGATGTGATTAAGCAGTTGTCACATGATGCGCTCGTGTTATGTTCGCATCGTCGCGTCTCGAACAGCCTTTCTTAAGTTAATTGCTCTTCTGTACGTATCAGTTACCGGGTAACGATGCGATACATGCTTGGCAATCGAGATGATAATGTTCGATGTGTTACAGCAAGCAGCCGACTTTTATAACATTCTTCTTGCACCTTGTACGTGGTTACTCTATTGCGGGGGACCATAGTAATAGTAAATGGGACCAAATATTGTTGGTAAAAATAGGGAAATATATAGTTTTTTGGGTGTACCGTAGGTGCTATTTACTATGGCCCTCCGTAATAAGTATACACCAGGTACGCAAAGTCTTCAGCCTTCAGCAGCAGCGTCATCAGCCACTACTATCCTGTCCTTGGTATCGTGACTCACTGCTGTATGTAGCAGCTCTCCTGTCGCAAAAGACGATCATACACCAAAACCGGCATCCATTTACGATTTACGAAATAATATCCAGAATATTTTCATGACATAATAACAACGTAACGGGCGGGGCCGGGCCTGACGCGGGGCCTGGTTATACCTGGTACCAGGTACCCGTTTATAGTACCCGTATATGAACATTTATCCCTTTTTTAGTTCTGCAGTGTTTGGGCACAAACCAATCTGCAGTAATTCCAAGTGTTTTGTCCCAGAACGGGACTGCAGTCCTGGAAGGGTCATATATAGCACGTAACCGTCATGTACTCCGTCGACAGCAGTATCAGTATGGGCTCGCACAACTGCTGTGACGCGACTCGCAGGTGTAAGGCGCAAGCAAGTATTTCCGTGTTCGAATTCGAATCTCCAGAGTTGAGAGCCAGTTAGTACGAGTGAGTGTTTAGTTCCCTTTTTGCATGATGATGAGAGTGAAGGTGGCGAGGCTATGCACAAGACATGTATAAAAATATGATAATATGATGAATGTATTATACCGCGATCTTGGTCGAATCTACAGTACTACTCTGTAGAGCGGCGCATATGTAGGCAGCTCTGTCGTATCACCTCGTATCATTCGGAAATGCTTATCATATAGGGTATCCTGGGCACACAGGTACGTGGTACAGAACTGACGGCGGTACTGACATCAACATGTACGGGTAATATATTAAGTTTGGAAGTCGGAGATTCGTGGACTGATCGTCCTGCGGGTTGTCTTGCCGCAACGTCGGTCTGTCTGTAAATCAGTTGGTGTGTGTGTTGGTATGTGTACGTACGTGATGTCAGAGGGATCTGAATGGCCACTTTGTTGTGCGAACGTCGCCCGCGAACGTCAACCGCACAGCCTTCCATCTTCTTCACTGCACAGCAAACAGAAAACGCGGCCACAATAAAATATGTGTGGTGGAAATCGAGTTTATAAGCCTTAAATTCATGTAGCGTTTGTTACGTAACATTTTTAGTCTACATTTCCCTACAAATATGAAAGGGGTTTCCACAATATATAGAGGCTTTTTCCTCTAGTGGTCATTTTGAAAAAAAATACGCCACCACCGCCGTCATTTTTTTTTTTTTTTCGCGAATGCGAACGAGCGAACGTGCAACGCGCAACACGCACCTCTCTGGTTGGTATGGTACTGCTTGCTGCATTAATTATTCATACTTTTACATGATTTCGAGAGGGAGTGAGATTTTCTAATTTTCGCCGCGCCAAAAAATAGGGACCCCTTTTCGAGCTGGCTGAAGTCAGGATCCACGGCCAAAGATGTCAGGAGACGTGATTTTCACCCCTTGATAAACAGCAACTCTGCCTTGAGCCTTGACTGACACCAAACTACTAGGTTTTAGTGCGGAAAACTCCGCCCTACACCCTTGACAGCGCACGTTTTGCCTTGCTTTGACATGTCCGCTGACATCTTTCTTTCTCTGTCCATGACCGCCGGCCGAAATCCATCTAGATACGATTCACCGGAATCTCAACCAACGCGCACAAGTTGACGACAGATAGATGCAGGTGTTTCCTGCTGCGCGAGTTCCTGTCCCGTACAGAGTTGCAGTAGGCGTTCCCCATCAAGGCTGAGAGGTGTGCCAAAGGTATATGACCACCTTTTACTGGAGGAAGCCTCCTTATTCATTCCGGTTTATCAGTGCCATTCCCAAGTCGTGCCTAGCGATTTTGACCGCTTTGTACCAGGATGCCGTCTCACTCAGACCGCTTTGTACTGCTATATGGCCATACAGCAGTAGCAGCCTGTATTAACCCCTGCAGGACTCGCTCTCGTTGCGGGGACAAAATAGTTGGAACTGCAGCAGTACAGCAGTCAGATCCAGGTTTTTGTAAAGAAGTGCAATAATAGTACTATCAATATTGGCGACGTATCTATTATATCTCTTGTAGTAGTAGACTGCTATTAATAACTATTGCTGTGCTATTAATATTAGCGTAGCAGAACAGCAGCAGCGCAGCAGCCAACAAGGCGAGAACGTGAGGTCGACGCTAATGGAAACGCTATCTTGCTACGTACGTATCTTGCCTCTACCAGGCAGAGAAAAGTTTGAATTTCAGAGATACCCGCCGTGATATGTTGCCGTTGCGTGCAGCCAGCCAACGAGGCATGGAAATACGTTGCTCTGCGTTCTTTCGGTTGATTCTTGTGCGAGGTTGCGCGTTCATGTGGTCATCTTTGTTTCATCTTTGTTCACGTGGCACGTGGTGTTGTTGGATATTGGGGTATCACAAACGATGAATCTATGCGATACGATATCTACCGACAAAATAAAAGCTGATCCATATACGCTCTCAATATTTTATATTTTTGATGGATTCAAGCAATCGTTCAAGTATGAATATATCTGGTACGAATATATATTTTCTGCAAAGGTCGTCAGAGTACCAGCACCGGTGAGTAGCAGTCATTTCAGCCCCTGATGCCCTTTGCTGTTTGGACTCGCGAGTACTCAGTCATTTTAGCTTCTTGTACCCTGAGGACTCGCGATGACTCAGGCGTGGTACCCTGTCGAATCGCGAGGACTCAGTCATTTCAGCTTCTGGTAGCCTGAGGACTCGCGAAGATTCGTACCGTGAAGACTCAAGTACTTCGAAACGACTCGGACTCGCGACTCAATGACTGAGGTCCCAATGACTACTACTACTGTAGGACTGGCATTCTGACGACCTTTTGCAGTTTTTTTTCACAAAAAGGCGATACGTACGTAAAAAAATACACACCAAAAAAACGTGTTCTTTTTTGTGTTGACCCTTTTGCTTTAGATGCCCTTGGGACTCGCGAGGACTACTGTAATTTCGACTTCTGGTACCGTGGGGACTCGCGAAAAACTCAGTCATTTCAGCTTCTGGTACTCTGGTACTCTGACGACCTTTGAATATCTGCATACTCGTAGAAAACACGCAGATGATACCAGGGGATGGGAGGCCAAACGCTCGATATGTACCATGCATCGATATATCGAAACATACGATAGGATATCCGATATATCGAAACATACGATAGGATATCCTACAATGCTGTTAATAGGTGGCATACGTTTGCGTTGTCTTGTATCTGGAGCAGTCGGCGGGCAGTCCCGTGTACCCTTTTTGTTTTTCACCTTGCGCCAGGTAACATGACACGAAGTACACAGCCAGTACAACATATATATGCAGAGGTACTGGTACTGCTTGTTCGTATGAAACTATTAATAGGACTTCTATTAATAACTACTATTATTACGGGGGTCCATAGTTAACGGGACCAAATTTTGTTAGTAAAAATAATTAAACATATAGGTTTTATGTATACCATAGGTCCTATTAACTATGTACCCCCAGGGGTCCATAGTTAACGGGACCAAATTTTGTTAGTAAAAATAATTAAACATGTACCAGGTAGGTTTTTATGTATACCATAGGTCCTATTAACTATGTACCCCCGTAATAGTAACTGCTGTAGAGTACGTACTGCTGCTGTACCTTTTCATTTTACGCGCACGTTGTGGTCCGTGTTGAAGTTATGTACATAGGGATGTGACAAAACCCAAAGGGTAGAATAATCCGTGCGCAACATACAACGTTGTACTCGTACGTATACGATTACTCTGGGGTTCATTTGCGATCGACGGAAATTTCTCATACCGACGTACCAGGTATATATATCAAATAGTATGCTATACGATGCGCAACTCGTATTGTTAAGTTCAAGGTCAAAGAAAGCAGCACCACAACAACGTATGACCCATAAAAAGTTGAAAAAAAAAAAAATGTGATGGTCATACTCGTACGTAGCCCTATGGGGTATCATACCTCTACTCGTAGTGCTGAGTGAGCATCAGCAAACGAAGAGAGACGAAGAGGAAGGACAGAGTGCCCATTTCCTTCTCACCCAAGCCTTACGCGCACAGCCGCGCGAGTATAGCAGAGGGTACACGAGCGGATGGATGCTTGCTGCTGTTGATAGATATAGGCCTAGAGGCCACCTAGAGCTACGGTAGTATTGTGGTTACCGTCCTGTTGATGGCCCTGGTACTATCGCTATCACCCAGGGTGACCACCGCCCTACGGTATATCAGGCAAGATATCACACCCCTCCCTGTGACGAATTTCCTGGCCGGTTTTCTCCGAAACAAGGGCGGGGGGGGGGGGGGGGGCACATAAAACCAAAATGTTGACGCTGAACTTATCTCGTCGACACCTTTTCTCAAGACGCATCGCTCGAGATTTGTGGTCTCCAGTTGTCGAGAAAATCAGGTTGGAAAATTCGACCGAGGGGGCGTGTTTTCTGATCACCCCGTGTGATGGGTATATATCCTTGACGAGGTCATCAACCCCACAGCCCGCGCGATCGAAGGGTGTACACCCAGCTTGCAGACGTAGTACATGAGTTTCGACGAAATTCCCGATCCCACCACACAGCTGAGGTGTTTGGGTTTCCACGAAAAACGGAGGCCGATCTGCAGCTGATAGCTCCTGCCTGCCTGTCTGCCTGCCTGCCAGTACAGCAGTTCTTACTAAATGGTCGCCGGGTCTAAGAGGGTAGCTCTTGCTGGCCAACAAAGAAAATGTTTCGAAAAAATCTCAATAAATTGCTTGAGAACTACGCGAGCGCGCCCTACTCCCGCTTGACACCCTGATCCCACACGCCGACCTGATCCTGATGCCAGCCGGACCCGAGGTTTCCAATCTGATCCTGGATACATGATTTGCCGCGGACAGGGTCCATCAAGAAGCACACCACGACCCCACGCCGATGGCTCACAGCCATCCCATACCAAAGGACCTACTGTAGCGACCATATTTTAGTAAGGGCTCCCGCCTGAGCCTACTTGCCCCTCTCCCCCCCTGAGCGTCTCCGTCTTGAAAGGGATGCATGGTCAATGGTCAAATGACTAAGGCGAACAGCAAATGAATACACCCCTCCCCCTTGATCGTATCACGTAGTGTATACATGGCAAGGCACCCACGAAGCAGTCACATAGTAAACCCATTGCTGTCTCTGGAAGTGGCCGCACCAGAAAATAAATCTATTCATTGATGTTGTCATCCATATGCAAGAAAATCCGCCTCAAAAGCGGTTCTTGGTAGGATGCAGCTCACCCTTCATGCGAGTCGCCCAACACCTCACGTTTCGCTTCGCGCTAGGTGCACGCAATGTCTGCCTGGTCGGTGAAAACCTGACGTGCTCCGTCCAGGCATTGTAGGGATGCAAGCGTATGTGGTCATATGACTACAGCCATTGCAAAACAATGAGTACCCCCCCCCCCCCCCCCCCCCCCCCCCCCCCCCCCCCCCCCCCCCCCCCCCCCCCCCCCCCCCCCCGCTCGCCGCCTCTTTTTCGCCACAGAGCCCGCAAAACGCCACCGCGTTCGACGCCACCAGCCCCGTCTCCAAAACCCCAAACCTGACCCCTGTCGTTCGCAAGCAGACCATGGTTGACCCACCGACATCAAGAGAGCTTAAGTACCAATGCATCAGCGAGACGGCGGTGAGAGGGGGGGGGGAGGGGAGGGAGGGAGGGAGGGAGGGAGGGAGGGAGGGAGGGAGGGAGGGAGGGGGGGGGGGGGGGGGAGATATTCATGTCATGCATGGCCGTAGTCGTATGACCATAGGTTATAGACCCTCGCATCTGTACGGGGGGAGAGTGAGGGAGGAGGAGATAGGAGATTGGGGATATAGAAGAGGTGGAAGGGAGGGCAGGAAGAAGGAATGCCGCGTAGGAGTGGGGGAGAAAGAGATCTCTTTTGTCGCTATTTTGTCGCTCTGACGGGGAATGTAAGCACCGTTTGGACTGTGCTATTAATGCCAAACGTATGTTATCGGTCAGAGTGGTTGTGGTTTTGGTGCTGGGAGAGACACAACGAAGGAATTAAACCGCGGTCTCCTGGCTTCATTTGCCAAGATGGAATGACCGGTGGAGGGAGCTCCGAGAGCTGGAGGGAGGGATGTCTTTACCATCGGGCGGTGGCGACCCGTTACAAGCAAATATCCTACGTAGGAGGCCGCTGTTTGACCCTTGACTCAACCGCCTCCCTACACTGAAACCAGTACAGCAAGGCCTAAAGAGACGTTGTGGCGCCCAAGAAGACACGTCTCCTATTAATACCGTGTTTGCATCAAGAATCCCATGGTAGATTTCGTAGATAGGGTAGATAGCGTAGAACGTTGATAATGTTGCTGCTATTGTGGTGGTTTCGGGGCGTAGTAGTCTTTCGCCCACTATGTTAATAGGCACTGATAGACGCACAGCCCCCCCCCCCCCTATAAAACATGCGTTTGTTTTAGTCATCCTTTTTCGTTAAGCGTACAAAGGATGGCGGAGTGTCACTCACAGCCCCCTAGGAGGTATAGACGATGGTCTCAGGCGCCGAAACAGGAAGGGGATGAAAATACCAAGTAAAAATCATTGTAATTATGTGGAAGCAACGTAATGAGCGCCCGACTGTTGGAGGTGTCTCTATTAGGAGTAGGAACGGTGCTCCGTTTCGAAAGGGATGCGTGGTCAATAGTCCAATGACTAAGGCAAGCGACACATGAGTACGCCCCCCCCCCCCCCCTCGAAAACACGCCTTGTTTCGAACACACCTTTTCGTTCGGTAAACATCCAAAGGATGACAGAGTATCGCTCACGCCCCCCACCCCTCCTCGCACCCACCCCTCGAAAACACGCCTTTTCGTTGTAGGCGTACAAGGGATGGCGGAGTATCGTTCGACGAAAAATCAGGGGCCCTCAAGGCAAGGTTCGGACGTACGACGTGATCACGCAGGAGCACACCTCGGTCCTCGTCTTCACGTGGGATACTCAGGTGAGTGAGATGCTTTGGAGCTTTTGCGGCAGGTGGTTTCTGCTGGCTGGCCCTTCAGCCTCACCACTCTCGGCGTAAGTATAAGGAGCGTACATCCCCCATCCCCTACCCCACCATCCCAGCCAAGCCCGGTTGCTTCGTGCGGCCGATGCTGCACCATATTCAAGTCAATTTTTAGTGTGGGCGGTTTTTCTCCAGGGCTGTTCACGGGTCGGATCAAACCTCGCTGGGCGGGTCGGGTCAGGTCGGGTCGGGTTAGGTTGACCCGACCCGAACCATGCGAGTTTCACCTCATGACCCCAAACGACCCGACCCGATGCGACCCGTGACGCTTCAAAAGTTCCTGACCCGACGCGCGGGTCGGGTCATCACCGTGAAGAGCCCTGTTATAGCCCCTCGGAAGCCTTCCCAAAGGGGTTGTGATGCAACCCCATTCGGGACCGGCAAGACGCGACCCTTGCCCTCGCCCGCGTTTTGAACGAAAATTGTTACGTTTAGAGACCGAGTGTGCGCGGGGAGCAAACCACCAGCTTCCCCTCCCCCCTACCCTCCACCAGCTGTAAAAGAGCTGGTGAAGAGTTTTCTCAGCCATGATTCTCCTGCTACGTACACAGAAAAGAAAATGCCAGATGCGGGATGTGCAGAGTGCGTAGTAGCAAGCGGTTCCTCCTCGCTTTGGTTCTTTTGTAGACTACCTGGTGGGCGTGGTTTATCTCGTAGTTTTGGAATATCGAACGAGAGAACCGAGTGCAATACGATACGTTACCGACGAACACAAAAACTGTTTCGATACGATTTCGATATTTGATACCTGGTACCTGGTACAGTACGTGGAAGGTTTTGTCGGCATGCACGGGGATGCCACAGGGGGGTGGATGGCAAAACACGCTCGATATGCGTACACGAGTATATGTACGATATATCGATAGTTCGATATTTTGATCTATTTTTTGTAGACCGAAGCATTCGATACGATTCCCGACACTCGCTATTATCTCCCCTCTCTCTCGGCCTCTTCCCCCGACGAATTCACGCCTCGCTATTGAAAACCGCGCCTCTAGTCGCGCCGCGCCTGTAAAAATATCGCCTCGCTATTGTACGAACAAAACCGAAGTCACACACGTGTTAACGTGTTTTTATACACCTGGTATGTTTCAACCCTTTATAGTAGACAAGACTGCAGTCTTGTTTTGGGGACAAACGATTCGGATTTTACGTAGTTCGTCCCCAAACGGGACTGCAGGACCATTACGGGGGTCCATAGATAATAGGACCTATGGTATACATAACAACCTATATGTTTGCATATTTTTACTAACAAAATTTGGTCCTATTTAGTATGGTCCCCCGTAATAAAAGTGTTGGAACAATCGAGCGGTGCTCACAAATCGCGATCGCGCCGCACTGCTGTTTCTCTTTGCCAGACGAACACGACGACGATATTGAAGGAGTATTATCCGGGGCTGAACCGCCTCATGTATGGCGTCGTCGGCGGGAACTACGAGCCGGATAAGCACACGTCGGCGTTGCAGGTGATATGAGGCGTGTACGTCCCCGTTTGTTAGTGTGCGGAGTTTTTTTTTTTGTTTGTTTTTTTCCAAAACCTTTTTCGGTTGTTTTTTTATCGTTTTTTTTTGTTTTTAGCTTTCGGTACGTATTGGAATTCAATTGGTGTCTGTGCGTGGACATCACGTGCGGTTTTGTTTTTGTTGCTTATTTGGCTTATATGTGTGCACCGTCATTGTTGTCTTCTTTTGTTTTTTTTTTCCGAAGTATTTTTCTGTTTCCGATTCATGTGTTGATTGTCTGTTTTGTGCCAGGCCGCACGCACGCACGCCTGCGCCTCGTCTTTGTGTGCCTGTGTGTTTTTTGCACGCCTGCGCCTCGTCTTTGAGTGCTTGTGTGTTTTTTTTTCTCATCTATTCTATGCGCTTCGTTGTTTTCTGGATTTACGTTTCCGACAGGCCGCAGCCTGTGAGCTAGAGGAAGAGGCCCACCTCCACGAGGGCACCTGGCATCCCCTCATGAAAAACGCCGAGACTGTCGCGGGAGCGGGCAAGTACTCCACGCAGATCTTCACCCTTACCTGGTCGTGGACCCTGTTGTAAAAGGGGAGCCGAGAGCGCTGGACGACGGGGAGTTCATCGAGTACATCCGAGGCGTTTCTCTAGAAGAGGTGGGAGAGGGGAGGCAGTTTCCGCGTTTTTTATTTCCTACGATCGATTGTTGCTGGGAAGAAAGCGGTGGTGGGGGAGATGGTGCTGCGCTTGTTTTCTTGAATTGATTGTAGCTGGGGAAGTTGGAGGTGGGGAAGAGGTGAAGGAGATGTTGCTGTGTTATTACGGGGGTCCATAGTTAACGGGACCAAATTTTGTTAGTAAAAATAGGTAAATATATAGTTTTTTATGTACACCATAGGTCCTGTTAACTATGGACCCCCGTAATATTTTGTCTGATCGATTGTTGCTGGGAGAAGTTTTTTTTTTGCTGAGCGAGTTTGACGAGCGGCGCTTGAGACTCTTGTACTCTGGGTTCGTTGGTTCTCGTTTCGAGTTTGTTCGGGCGAACCTATTCAAGAGGTGAACTCCGTTTGTGTTGGCCGTGGCGAAGGAGTGCTCGCGCAGGACGTTTTCTGTTTTCTTTCCCGGGCTGAGGTGTGCTAAGGGACTGTTTTTGTTTTGGGCTGTTGTTGATAATGGCCTGGACTGGGATAGACTGAGTGGCTGTTTTATGTTGTTGGTGTTGGTGATGGTGATTGTGTTGGTGGCGATGGTGGATATCATTGTTGGTGTTGATGGTGATGGTGATGATGTTTCCCTCGGTGTTGCGGCAGCTCCGACTTTGCAGGCGCTGCTTTCCTCTTGTTGCCACGTCCCCAGCGGCTATGCTCTCACGCTGTTGTAGGGATGCGAGGGTCTATGGTCAACCGAGCCATGCAGGAACTTGGGTACCACCCCCCCCCCGATAAGATTAGCAAAAAAATTCTATGTAATATATGGAAACAACGTAATGAGCGCCCAATTGTTGGAGGTGTCTCTATTAGGAGTAGGAACGGTGCTCCGTCTCGAAAGGGATGCGTGGTCAATGGTCAAATGACTAAGGCAAGCAACAAATGAGTACCCCCCCCCCCCCCCCCCCCCCCCCCCCCCCCTCACGCTATACACCTCCGTTCTCTCTCTCTCTCTCTCTCTCTGTCTCTCTCTCTGCCTCTCTCTCCTTCCACCACGTGACTGGCTGACCACAGGTGCGCGCGATGATCTACGCGGGGGACATGAGCGTCACGTCCGGCTTCGCGGCCCTCATGGCTATCGAGAAACTCAGGGAGCTCGGGCACATCATGTGATGGGGGCGTGGCGTTTTGGGCGCATCGGCTGGCGTACGGCTTACACCGTACGCTACGGCTAGCACCGTACGCGACGGCAAGCACCGTACGCTACGACTAGCACCGTACAGTACGGCCAATACCGTACTATCCGTGCAGCCCGTTTTTTTTCTTCATGTTTTTTCCGGCCACTGGGTTGGTCGGGTCGGATCGGACACGCTCTCACCCAACTTTTGGTCTGTAAAGCGGCTGTTGCAAGACGAATGGGCGTGTTCACACTATGTTGTTTTTACCCCCCCCCCCCCCCCCCCCCACCCCCCCCCCCCCCCCCCCCCCCCCCCCCCCCCCCCCCCCCCCCCCCCCCCCCCCCCCCCCCCCCCCCCCCCCCCCCCCCCCCCCCCCCCCCCCCCCCCCCCCCCCCCCCCCCCCCCCCCCCCCCCCCCCCCCCCCCCCCCCCCCCCCCCCCCCCCCCCCCCCCCCCCCCCCCCCCCCCCCCCCCCCCCCCCCCCCCCCCCCCCCCCAGGCACGCCTCTCTTTCTTTTCCAGTCCCGGATGACCGCGTGCGTGTGTCAAGAGACACTTTGGAGGTTCTGTAGGCAATACGGCGGTTAGTTGGCTCTCCGTGGTTGCGGCGTTAAACTCGCAGCGCTGCGATTTCATAAGAGGCCTTCTTGTGTCTGATGGTTGATGGGACTGGGCGAGAGGAGAGGGGGGTGGTAGTGGGAGGCGGGACTGAATGCGTGCTGGCAAATATGCTAAGAGGCCGCGGTTTTTTATACCCCCCTGACTGAACCGCCCCCACACTTGAACCAGTGTGGTAAGGCCTAGAGAGGTCTTGACGCGCCCCACCGAGACCGGTCTCCTTGCATACTTGTACGGTGGGGAGATACGCCGGGGTGCGTTTGCGAAGGGGCGTGCGGTCATCCACCGCTCGAGAAAAAAGACCGGTGGACGATAAGATAAGCATGTGACTTCATTGGCGTAGGGTGCCTGCGGCGGCCGTGTTTCTGCTGCGAGCCAGAGGGCAAGCGTTTCGCTCGCTTAACGGCACGGCACGGCACGGCACGGCACGGCACGGCACGGCACGGCACGGCACGGCACGGCACGGCGGCACACTAGAACGCGGGGGGGGGGGGGGGGGGGGGGGGGGGGGGGGGGGGGGGGGGGGGGGGGGGGTCGGGGGGCGGCAGGGGTGGCTTGGATTGGTCGGAAAGTGTGTGAAAGCAAAACATGGTGCGAAAGAAAAACAAAGCTTTTTGGGGGGGGGGCGGCAGGGGTGGCATGGATTGGTCGGAAAGTGTGTGAAAGCAAAACATGGTGCGAAAGAAACAAAGTTTTTTTTTGTTGTTCTGTTTTTTTCTTGCTCTTTGCCACACGCCGTCTTCAAGCGATAACGTGGTGCGGACGAAAACAGAGGTTTACGTTTTTGCTTTTTTTTTTTTTTTTTTTTTTTGCGTTTTGCCATGCCACGCTGTGATCAAGGAATGACGTGGTGCGAAAACGAAACAAACATTTTTTGTGTTGCTTTCCGATGTTTGCCACGCTATCTGCATCTCCAGCAAAAACGTGATATGCCAAAAGAAAAACAAGCGTTTTCGTTTTTTGATTTTTTTTTGCCATGATTTCGACGATACTGTACCAACAAGCGCCTTTGATGCTGAGGGTTTCTTTCGGACCTGGTGGGTTGGAGGTGGGTGTTAGGGGTTGGGAGTTGGGGGGGGGTTGGATCGTCTCACTCGTCTTTCAGACCTGAGACGTTTCGGTATAGTGGTTTGTTGTCTGTTTCTTTTTCCCTCATTCTGTTGCATTATCTTTGGTGGTTTGGTTGTGGGTGTTTTGTTTTTTCTCTTTTGGCCGTGCAGGATTTTCACGGGGCCTTTTGTATCTTCTAGCGGGAGAACGTGACTTGTATTACCTACCTTACGTACGTTTTTCGGAGGAGGGGAAGCGGCGGCGGCGGCGGCGGCGGCGGGGGAGGGGGGAGGGGTTGGGGGCAGGCGGGAGAGTGTTCTGGTTACTTGTGGAACTATAATAGTTGATTAATTTTTTTACTGTAACGGGGCACACTATTGGATTGAGGCGTGCTGCTTTCGCTGTCCGCGGTTGTAGCGTGCTTGACGTTGTCGTGTTTCGTTGTTTGCTGGCTCCAGTGCCGTTTCATCGAATCGCTGGTGTTCCGGTTGGGTTGGGCCGATCACCACGGGTTTCTACAAGAAACGAGGCCCCAAGCGGACGGGTGGATGTCTTTTTGCGTTTTGCGTAGGACACCCGTTTCGAGGGGCAGAAAAGGGGAGGGAGAAGGCGAGAAACAGTTGGGGGAAGAATCCGCCCCTCCTATGTATACAGCAGTTTTGCAGATGAAGCGAAGCTGTTCTTGTAGTTGTTGCTGGACGTGTCAAGTGTTACACCCACCTTGGACGGGCAGATCACGATCTATCTGATCTATCTACGGTAGATGATCTAGTTCCTCACCTGCCGCTGTGAGAGGTTGCGCAGGATCTGCGTGAGTACAGACCCAACTCTACCCGTGGAAATATGTGTGTGCTGGACGATGCAGATTATACGGGCGGGTCCCACCCGGCAACAAGAGCCACTACTACTGCTGTAGGTCTTTTGCAGGGTGAGGGATATATCTATCTGCCTTGAAAGATCTAGATCACGAAGTGGGAATCGATTTCCATGTCCGAGGTGGGGAAGCGTACAGCAGTACAGCTGCAGCACGTCCGTGGCATACATTGCGATACGCGAGTCACGGTTGGCTGTGCTGTATCACGAGAAGGGGGGCACTGACTGGCACAAGGATAGCTTCTATTGGGTTTCCAGTGGGGTCGGGTCATGCAAGAGGGATCCGGGGACGGGGGGATGGGATGGGAGCTTCCCTCCGGCGACTAAATTCAGTATTTGTTTGTATTCGCACGTTGTACGGGTTCATATATTGACACGTGTAAGCACGGTAGTAGCACGATGTACGGAGAAGGGGTTTGACCTGATGTCCGCTCGACTCCCAGCATTCCGCAAGGTGGCTTTCAGTCAGCAGCCAACGCTAAGGGTGTACGCCACCCACCCATTTTTTTCATCGGCCTAGCGAAAGAGAGGCTACGCTTATGGCAGGCTGTGCGTGTGGGACTAGCCTTGTTACCCCGAATTTAGTTGCTTTTTTGAAGGCGAGGGCCACTTGTATCTCAATATTTTGTTTTGCGTTTCAAAATATCTCTCTATTTATTTGCCCCGCGAGAGCCGGTGATTCATACGATTTTTTATTTTCGTTGTCCGTGCGTGAATAGGAGCGAGACCCCGCTGAGGTGCGAGCGAAATGTTTAATAATAACTTTGGTCTGTGACTAACCGGGGGCTGTAGCGACGAGGCGCCTCAGCTTTTACCCTCCCTCTAGGCAGAGAGACTCGCCCTCCAGGCGAAGTGCCCGCTCGCTGCCGCTGTGACATGCGTGACGGGCGAAGTATACCAAGGGTGAGTGTGTGCAGTGGGATATGTCGTACTTTGTTCTGGAGATACCCGAGTATCTATCCGATTATGGTCGTATCGATCAAGCAAGTTTGTTACTCGAGTACCTCAGAGTTTACCCGGGTACCTCAAGAGTATACCCGGGTACCCCTGAGTATATACCCCGAGTATCCCAGAATACCCGAGTATACCCGAGTACCCACAGAGTATACCCGGGTACCCCAGAGTATACCCGAGTACCGCAGAGCATACCCGGGTAGTACCCCAGGGTGTATATATATATACCCTGCTGAAAACTCCCCTGAAGTTTACATAAATTCATTGCGGAGTTGACAGGGGACTCTTCATTCTTTTGTGATTGGTGCATCTTCTGTTGTACCCACCGCCAAGAAGAGGATGAACGCACACTCACCACCCTTTTAGGACTGCACTTCTCCCGTTTCGAGGACGAACATTTACTACTTGAAAACCTTGCGTGGTTTGTTCCCCATAACGGGACTGCAATTAATTAGTTCTAAAATGATTGACGCGGCACATCCATGGCGTGACGGGTGATCTCTACGTAATCCGGAGTTAGTTGGTCATCAGTAGTAGGGGTTATCTTTCTTTCTTTTTTTTGGCATGTATGTATGTATCTATTCACGACCACGCAAGATGCACGCACAGAACGGCGTCGTACTATACCAACATGGCGTGCGGCATGCGTGCGTGACAAAATCTGCGTCACAATAGGTAAAAATATGAGGAGTTGGCGAGGGGTTCTCCATGTATTAATGTGATGCATGATTTCTTCACAGCCTGTAAGATTTACTTTTTTTACCAATCTGCCGGAGGATGTTCGTTTCACAAAAAACTCCACCGCCCCGCGCGAAGAACGCACCAGTTGCCCTCTCATCGGCGTTGTACATGGCGCAACCGACGACCTCTGCTCAATACGGATGAATTTGATCAAGTTTCTCCCCTTCTGTTTTTGTGATGGATCTTTATCCGCGGCCATGCGGATGAACGCGCATATATATATTGCAAACTCCCCCCGGTGTTCACATAAATAATGGCGTATGACGGGCGACCTCTCCATATATATATATTGTGCGGAGTTGATCAGGAATTGGTTTGTCTACACCTTTTTTTGGAATAATATACATTTATTTGTCCAACGCCATGCGGATGAAAGCGCGTAGCAACTCCACGATTCGACCTCACTACTGGAAGCAGGGTGGGATCAGGGCGAGTCTGTGTGGTACAACAGATTTGACGGACGAGAAAAGGAACAAAGAACGTAACGATGTATATTTTAGGGCGAAAGTTTTTTCAACCCGGATCTCCAAGAATATCCACAGAAAGAACAAGGCGCACAACATCGTGGGGACAGACTCCATTCGGTAAAACAGCGCGATATACCACAGGAAATAAAAGACGTGGGGGCTTAGCGCTGAAAGGGGAGTCGTTCGGTGTGTCGCCGGAAGAGCAGGGGGGTCGACTACAACAAGAACCTTCCCGCAGGGGCCCGTCCAAGTGAGCGACAAAAAAAATCACACATCGAACAGATAGATATATCATCGATTTCCCACAGTTCATGATCTGTCTATAGATCGTTCGGGTCAGATACATTCGATCTCTGGTCCATACCTACCTGGTATGCATGTGTGTGACCTAAATCTTCTCATCATGTTTGTCGCGTGGGAGTCGTATGTGTATTTTTCATGATTCAGCGCATCTGCCATACATGTCTCTTGGCCTGGATCTGCCCTATAAGGCAGATCCTAATCAACCTTTCACAACGGCAGGCGAGGAACTAAGAGAACTAGATGATCTACAGTAGATAGATCAGATAGACCATGATTGTCCGGGGTCTGTAAAACGTTTGCCTTGAGAACTTTCTCGTCGTTCGTGCCGACCTTTGACGCCTTGGCGGAGAGTGGCGGCCGTATTGTATACCCACGCTGATCGACGCCCAATTTTCCAACAACAGACAAAGTGAGAACCTGGCCCAAACGAGTTGGAACTAAGGGCGGAGTTGTACAAAGGTGCACGCGAGAAACTCTACTACGAGTGGATGCTGGCGAACTGTGTCGTACGAGCGCTGCTGACGGTCTTCTATCGCTAGGTCACAATGTGCGACAACTGACCGCGAGGCAATCTGTGATATTCGGCGACCTCGGCGCGTTCGAAAATCGTGAGAGCGAGGGAGGGAGACATTCAGCACACCACATAACGTTGCTATTGATAGTAGAATTGCTTTTGCCATCCTCAACAACAATGTGCCGCATGAGCCACAACGTTGATCACCCTGAAATATTCCTCGAAAAGAACAAAAAAAACCAAGAGAAAGCAAAAAAAAAAAGAGATGGAAACCTGTTGGCCTATTATTGGATTACAATAGCCTATTATGGGACTACAGTACAGTAGCTCCAACGTTGATCACTCACAACAATCCCCCCGAAACAAGAAAAAAAAACAGGGGAAACTACATAACATTGTCATTGTTATCATTTGCGCGTACCAATTAATTAAAAATTACTTAATCAATTAAGTAATAGTGTTTGCCGATAGGCGGGAACACTCGACACCGTCGGACACAGTAGTAACCTTTTTTTCAAGACTGCCGGTATTTCATCTCAGAAGGAAAAAATCCGACACACCCACGAAAAAAACAAAATCAGGCTGCGTACGTAACCGGCTACTGCTGCAAGGGCAGCAATGTATTTCCGAACAAATAGGGGGGATACGGGGACGCTATAACACTGACCCGAGCTTGACCACCCCGACTTTCCCCTATGGGGCTAACTACTATTACGGGGGGCCATAGTAAATAGGGCCAAAAAATTGTTATTACGGAGGACCATAGTCAATAGGACCTACGGTACACACAAAAACCTATATATATTTCCCTATTTTTACCAACAAAATTTGGTTCCATTTACTACGGTCCCCCGTCATGGTAAAAATACGTAAATATATAGGTTTTTGTGTGTACCGTATAGGTCCTATTTTTACTATGCCCCCCAGTAATATTACATTCGACTACTATTATACCACCGCCAGGTACAACTGGACAGGGTTGCTCTCACACCGACAAGCAGGGCCATACGTATTACCAGTCAAATATTATTTCCTTCGGACAGTGTCCAGCGCTCATGGCCAGAACAGAAAGCAACGTTAACTAGCTTTTGTTACATAATCAAACAATGACCCATCCTTCTCACACTCTGTTACCCCAGCATCGCCACCACAGTCAGTGCCGCGGAGAACCATTGTTCTCGGGACCTGCGTCTCACCTCATGAAAGAAGCTCGAAACTTCCATTGCGTGAATTGGATTTATTCCAACGCCCAAGATACCTTACGCCGAACACTGCACGCCTTCCCCCCCTCTCCCCCTCGACATACCACTTACCCAGCTCAGGACACTATCTCTCACCCTCCCTCGACCCTCCACATTCCCCTCTACTCCCTCCCTTCCCCCCCCCCAATGATCACACCGGAAAATAAATAAATTAATTGAAGCTGCCATCCATGTGCAAGTCCGCCTCACAAGCGGATCTTAGCAGGATGCAGCTCACCCTTCGTGCGACTCGCCCAACACCTCACGGCGCTTCCCGCTTGGTGCAAGCAATGTCTGCCTGATCGGTCAAAACCCGACGTGGTCCGTCCCGGCATTTGGATACGAGGGTCTACGGCCACACGACTACGGCCATGCATGGTATCGAGTACGCCCCCTCCCCCCAAAAAACCTTCCTGAGCGAATCAATAAACTGTGCTTCGGTTTTGTCTCTGCTGTTGCCTCCCATCATTACTACTACGGGGGTCCATAGTTAACGGGACAAAATTTTGTTGGTAAAAATAGTTAAATATATAGGTTTTTTATGTATACCATAGGTCCTGTTAACTATGGACCCCCGTAATAGCACAGGATTTATAATCCCGAGACACCTTGCGCCGAAGTCTGCGAATCCTCCCCCTTCCTCCTCTGCTCCGATATATTCCGCGCGAAGCAATAAACTGTGCTTGGACCTCGTTTGTACCGCTGCCTCCCACCATTGTTAGCACTGGATTTGTAATCCCGATGTATCTTGCACCAAAACCTGGTTACCCCCTCCCTCTCGCCCCAACTAATTCGACGCTGTCATTCACGTGCAAGAAAGTTCACTTCACATCCGGTTCTTAGTAGAATATGCGGCTCACCCTTCGTGCGACTCGCTAAACACCTCACGGCGCTCGCACTTGGTGCAAGCAATGTCTGCCTAGTCCGTGAAAACCCGACGTGCTCCATCACGGCATTGTAGTAGGGATGCGAGGGTCCATGGTCATACGACTATGGCTATGCATGAAATAAGTACCCCTCCCCCCCCCCCATCCCCACCATCACCACCACCACCACCACCCTCCGACCCATCCCGAGCGAAGCAACAAACTGCTGTGCCCGGGTCAAGTCTCTACCGCTGATTTCTGCCCTTACTCCCTTACTCTCGCTGGACTTTTATCCCGAAGATACATCGCACCGAAAACTGCGTACTCCCCCCCCCCCTCCTCCCCGAGTCATTCCCGAGCGAAGTAAGAACAGTGCCTGGGACACTGCCGCTGCTTCCCACCATTGCTAGCACTATAAAGTTTTTTTTTAATCCCAAGATACCTTGCCCCGAAAGCTGCGCACCCCCCCCCCCCGCCCGCTCGTCCCGACCCATCCCGAGTAATGCTAAAGCTGTTGGGGGTCTCTACCGCTGCATCTCATCATGACCATTTTTTTATAGCGTCAACTAATAAGGGGGGGGGGGGGGTAGTAATCAGAACTCACGATGGAATCAAAAACCACGTATCCCCCTATTGCTTTCCTACAATATAGGGTTCTGATTGCTGTGTACCCCTCATACTATTACGGGGGACCATAGTATATAGGACCAAATACTGTTAGAAAAAATAGGTAAATATGTAGGTTTTCGTGTGTACCGTCGGTCCTATTTACTATGGCCCCCCGTAATAGCGGTTAGGCCGCTAATATTTTACCGTCTCTGTAGGGGGTGGACATTTTCTCCCCCCCCCCCCCCCCCCCCGGGTGGCGTACGCCTGATCGTCAAAAAGAGCGATGCCTCCTCTTAGGCTCTTCACTACTGCAAAAACGACCCCACAGCAATTCCAAGCAGTTTGTCCCCTAAAACGTGGGTACAATGCTGAGGACAATAAAACTGCTTCGATCGAGAATATTCTCGAAGCCCCCCCCCCCCCCCCCGCTATGGTCATACGACTAAGGTCATGCACGGCATGAGTACACCCCCCCCCCTGCTCCGTCTCGAAAGGGATGCGTGGTCAATGGTTAAATGACTAAGGGAAGCAACAAAAGAGCACCCCCCCCCCCCCCCCCCCCCCCCCCCCCCCTCCCATGCACCGCGTCCGCGACATATATGAAACCCCTGACCTTAACCCTCAACCCCCCATATGCCGCCAGAACATTTTTCTACATCCAGGCAGTCAGGCAGTAACGCCTTCTACATAGGTGAGGATACACGCAACATTTAGACGGCACCAGATCGAGCTAAGCTCTCAAAGACAAAAAACACCCACGTGAGTAAACCCCGCCATGGACAGAAACACCTATAAGGAAGAAAACTGAAGCTCACCACGCTTGACTGTTCCATCACTGGATGACAAAACTCAAAGACGACAAACACTATCAACAACAACAAACAAAAAAAAACCGATCATGTTTTGCACAATCGAAAGCGTGCAGCAAGCAGCATGAGCTTCAACATCGATCACTCTGATGAAAACATACCTCCACGAGAAAAAAAAAAAAAAAAAAAAAAACACCAAAGAAATAAAGGGTAACCAACAAAAAGGAAGACTACATAATACATGACCCACACACTCCACTCTGCACCCTAGCCCACAGCAGGAACAGCTTAAGAGTTTTCCGCAAAAGGGTAAACACCAATCCACTCCACTTTGCTGCAGCCGTTGCTTAAGGCCTCCTCTCGTTACACGTTTATCTATCTTCCAGTAATAATACATGTTTGGGGAGAAAAAAAAAAAAATTCAGCGCCGCCGTAGGTACCTATCGCCGTTTTTTTTTTTTTTTTTTGCGCACGATGCAAACATCGACACGCCCTTAAACAAACTCCAGAGACGAAAATCGGAGAGCGCCGACATACACTACCACTCTTTCCCGAAATATCTATACCGTCGGCATACTCATACTTCATCGAAACGTTTCTTACGTACCGGGACAGAACGAATGATACGTCGTTACAATTCTGGGTAGTATATAATTCAACCAAAACCCCCTGCCCCACGAAAACGGTATATATATTGTACCCTCCTCAGGAGTTCCACGCACATACGCTGAACAGTCAAGACGCTTGCTTCTTCCCGCTGTCCCCGACCATCGTTGGGGGGAAACGGAAAAAATAAAACTACACACACCAACTTGCAAACATTGTCGGATGGAACAAAAAGAAAATATACAAACCAGGTACTCGTACGTACGCACACGCATTATAAAAATAAAATGTTGTTCACAAGTGTCCAGCTCACATCTCCTCTTACCATTTATACACCCCCCCCCCCCCCCCGCCCGACTACGGCCATGCATGACAATGAGTACACCCCCCCCCCCCCCCCCCCCCCCCCCCCCTCCCACCCTAAGTTCCACAGCACACATTTTGTTCTCCCCAACAAAGGGTGTACATCCTGCATGAGTTCGTACAAAATCCGTACGTAGTACACGCGATAGAAGTGTCACACACAGCTTGGAAATACGGATGCCCACGAAAACCTCCATCTCACAGCTGATGGGTTTCGAAAGAAACAAATATGTATATACACACACGTAACCAGCAGGAACAACAAGACACAAAAAAAGAGAAGAAAAAAAAATCGAACAGGGACGCTGTGTTCTTACATTAAACGTTGTTCTTATTACGGGGGTCCATAGTAAATAGGACCAAATATTGCTAGTAAAAATAGGCAAATATATAGGTTTTTATGTATGTACCCCGTAGGTCCTATTAACTATGCACCCCCGTAATAATAATTTTTTTACATTTATCTACATCGGCCTAAAATTATCCCCACAAAAAAAATCAAAATCTTCACGACACCGACGCCACTCTCGAACCAAAAAAAAAAAAAAGTTAAACAATACCTCAAAAAAACGTAAAAAAAAAGCCCAAATGCACAATACACACACCAACAAAAAATTCCTGTCGGGACGAATACAACCCTTAAGATCACACACCCTCTCCCAACATTGCTACTCAACCCATCCACATACAACATTAACAAAAATCAACATTACTCCTAAATTTTTACACAAAACAAAAACAAAATCGAACAACAACGTTGCTACTCAAACCAACCAATGGAACAACGACGACAAAACGAAATAGAAACAAAACCGAAAACACGTATGCAAGAGCCCATGCCAGGATACAAGCCCCGCGCGAGCGTCTCCACGGCCAGGCTGGCTGCTTCTCGTCCACGCACGCATCCCTCTCTCCCCCTCCATGTCTTCTGCTCCTGAGGGTTTAAGAGGGCGTGGGACGGAGAAAAAACTTCCACAGGTCGGAGAGATGGCATACCGGTATATCAGATTGATCAGATCCCCATTTCTTAGAGATGGGCACTGGCTGACTCAGTCAGTAGCGATTACACTGTCGCCAAAATCAGCCAGTACACTGGATTGCAGGAGTATACCTGGTACTGCTTATCTTCCCTCTCGACTCAGTCCTCCCGAAACGCATTTTACTGTAGTGGGTTTCCGTACTTTAATATGGCGTGTTTCTTGGGCGTACATGATATAAAAACTACTGGCGGATGTACCGGCCAGATTAATCAGTAGATCAGTAGATTACTACTGCCAGCAGATTACTACTACCAGTAGATTAATACTGCCAGTATATACTGTGCCAGTGCCCAGCCCTACCGTCTAAGGTTGATGTACACACCAGACGCTCCGTTTCACAAATCGTACGCACCCGATCACCATTTCGCAGATACGACGCGCGCTACGACATATTACAGGTACATATTACGGGGGACCAATAGTAAATAAATAGGACCGAAAGATATTTTTGGTAAAAATAGGTGAATATGCATAGGTTTTAGTCTGTATCGTAGGTCCTATTCAATATGGCCCCCCGTAATAGCACTTGATATATACCTGGTAGGTTTTTTGTCTGTACCGTAGTTCCTATTTAATACGCCCCCCCGTGTCAGCGCTTTTTTCTGGCAAAACTTTTTTGTTGAATGACAGGGCAACCCCTTGAGGACTGCAGTACAGTTTTGGGGACGAACCATCAACAGTTTTTTTGGAGTGGCTTGCCCCCAAAAACGGAACGGTAGTCCTAAGGGCCCATCTTAACGGGGAACACTAAATTTCGTTTAATCAGATGCAAATTAATAGAAAAAAAAAAAAAAAAAAAAAAGTCAAATTGAAACAACCGAAAGTCCTCGATAAGATGGGCCCTTAAATTCAATTAGACAAAAAAAAAAAAATCGAGTCAAACTGAAAGAGCCGAAAGTCCCCGTTAAGATGGGCCCTAAAGGGGTCATCATGTTAAAAGCAAAAATCGTCGGAATGCCGATTCATATTTTTTGTTGTTGCAATATTACTTTTTCGGTGTTCATCGGGGTTGCACTTTCCATTTTTTTTTCTCTCGAAAATCAGTTTTTTTTTCACTTACTCTTTACATCTAGCTCCTTAAGGTCATGTGTGGAGACTCAGAAACAAAAATGGTGCACCTCTACCTTATAGCACGTCTCGACGGGCACATCAGATCCCCATTAACGATCTATACGTACAGAAGTTGCGGGACACACAGATCCCTGATTTAGAATATGATCTGCACGACCTCTCCCAAAACAATCCTGTTTAGGGGGGGGGGGATCAGACGCGAGTCGACGAGGGAAGAAACGGCGCAGGTCTTCCCGCGATAAAAAGAAAGGCACGAACCGTAGAGAGGAGGGGGGGGTACAGTCGAAAGGAGAGATGTACTCGATCTCATCCATGGCTGTAGTCGTATGACCATAGTCCCTCGCTTCCCTCCCCCCCTTTTTTTTTTAATCATCACTTTTACTTTCCAGCCTACTAACTCCTAGGAGGTTTTACCCTCAGCGGTCTTCTTCCGGACAAGCCGTGGTCACAGGTGTCGTCCCTTCTCCCCCCCGGTACGTGCCTTCGTTTGTATCGCGCATAGGGTTCAGCATTCCCACTACTCGTCGATTTTCATGGGGTGTCACTTGCTCACGCTTTCGCGCTTTCCGCTAATCATTTTGTATGCAAGAAAAAGTCCTTATGAATATGCATTCGGTAAGACTTGAACCCACGAAAATGATTTTAGTAGGCACGCGGACCACCTACCAAGCCACCGGGGACGTCTGGCCGAGATTGGACTCTACACTTACGACGCCGGGACGGAGTATGTCGGGTTTTCACCGACCAGTTGCTTGCACCAAGCGCGAAGCGCCGTGAGGTGTTCGGCGAGTCGCATGAAGGGTGACCTGCATCCTCTACCAAGAACCACTTGTGAGGCGGACTTGCATATGGATGACAGCTTCAATGCGTTAGTTTAATTTCCGGTGTAGCCACTTCCAGGCACAGCAATGGGAGTACTACGTAAACTGCCTCTTGGGTGCCTTACCATAAAACTCTACGTTACGCGATTATTTCCATCTTTTGAGGATTAAAGGTTCTTGAGCTCGCACAAATGATCTAACTCGACCACCAACTGTGACCGACCACCAAAAAAAAAAAAGGAAAAAAGGAAAGCGGCACCCACGTTGTCTAGCTCAAGTAGTGAGCGGCATATTTTACAGCGTCGTTGACAACTGACGCCAATCCAACCTATAGATAATAGGGGGGAAGGGAGGCGGGGGGGGGGGGGGGGGGGGGGGGGGGTAGGGGGGGTGTTCTCATTATCGTGCATGGCCGTCGTCATATGACCATTGACCCTCGCATCCCTACAATGCCGGGACGGAGCCCGTCGGGTTTTCACCGACCAGGCAGACATTGCTTGCACCAAGCGCGAAGCGCCGTGAGGTGTTGGGCGAGTCGCATGAAGGGTGAGCTGCATCATACTAAGAACCGCTTCAGAGGCGGATTTTCTCGCATATGGATGACAGCATCAATGAATTGATTTAATTTCTGGGGGGGGTACTCGACATCACGCATGGCCGTGTAGTCGCCTGACCATAGACCCCCGCAGTGGGGACGGGGGAGGAGAGCCTGTCATGTGAATTCGGACTCGGATCTACAGCAGGATAAGACTATTAACATGAGGGAGAGAGAAAATAAGGTGATAAATGGGAAGAGAAATAAAAATATAAAAACAACGAAAAACACAGCAATCAGAATCCACGATGGACCCAAAAATGAGGTATATTCCCGTATGTTTACGCACCATGTTGGGTTATGATTACTACTCTATGTATGTTCCCTCCTAACAGTAGGAATAACAAAACTAAGGGGAGCCAAAAACGTCTTTTTTTTTTTGTATGAAGTGTTACTATTAATACTATTGCGCTTGCCGTCAGACAATGCTCACAGCCTGAGTGAGCTTCAACGTCGGTCACTCGCAAACATTCCCCGAAAGGAGAAAACCGAAGGGAAACAGCAACAACAAAAAACAAAACCATTGGCCTGCAGTAGACTGTTGGACTACAGCAGCTTCGACGTCGATCACTCACTAACATTCCCCGTAACATGAAGGAACAACAAGGGAAGTAATGAGAAACCTATTGGCCTACAGTAGACTATTGGATTACAATAGCCTATTGGACTGCAGTAGCTTCAACGTCGATCACTCATAAACATTCCCCGATATAAGAAGAAAACCAAGGGAAAAAAAACAAAAAGGAAAGCTCTCTGTGCACGAAGTCAAACTCCCTTCTGAGCCTACTCCTGCGTACAGCCCTTTTAGTGTGACAGTCCCATTTCGGGGACAAACTACTTAGAATTAGACTGCTTTGTCCCCAACACGGGACCGCAGTTCTAGAGGGGTTAAACTCTATCTTGTAGTATTCCGGGGGGACCGTAGTAAATAAGACCAAATATTTTTAGCAAAAATAGCGAACTATGTAGATTTGAGTGTGTACCGTAGGTCCTATTTAATATGGTCCCCTGTAATAGTTCTACTTGCTGTCGCTGCTCCTTCCTTCTCATGCCATGCTCCTTTACCTTCTACCACTGTTAATACCACTACTGCTACTACTACTACTACTACTACTACTACTACTACTACTACTGCTGCTACTACTGCTACTACTACCGCTACTGCTGCCGCTACTGCTACTGCTACTACTACTACTACTACTACTACTACTACCACACTACTACTACTACTACTACTACTACTACTGCTACTACTACTACTACTATTGCTGCTACTACTACCACACTACTACTACTACTACTACTACTACTACCACTACCACCACTACTGCTACTACTACTACTACTACTACTACTACTACTACTACTACTACTACTACTACTACTGCTACTACTACGACTGCTGCTAAACTACAACTGTTGATTGACCAGTCGTCTGTGATGGTCAAGAATTGTACCGTTTTCTGCCCACGACTGACAAAAGCTCATGAGAAATTTCGTCTGCTACATACTGGTACACTCTGTTCTGTACATCAACCTTATACGGTAGGGCTGGGAACTGGCACAGTATGTACTGCCAGCAGTAATCTATTGGTAGTAAGTAAGTATCTGCTGATTTCGCCGGTCAGTGGATACTGCCTGTATATTTGACACTACGCACGTCTAAGAAACAAGCCATGTTATACGACGGAAACCCATCAAAATGCGACTGGAAAGGAGAGCGAAAGGAGAGCGGAGACTAGAGAGAGATAGAGGAGGGGGGTCTTGTGCTTTCTTTGGCGCTTCCTTTGCTGGTGAGAGCCTACTACCCTGTACCGCAAGGCGAGGAGCGACCGAGTAACTTTCAAAATGGATAGTACTTGTACGTAGTGTTCTACGACGCGCCTGCGCGACTACCACGACAGTATACTGGTGCAATCCAGCAGACTTATTGCTGACGGAGAGTCAGCATACCATCTACCGGTACAACGGGGCATAATTTTATAGTTTTATTTGCCCTCTGACAACGTCAAGTGCTTGTAATCACACCATCTACACAAAAAAGGGGAATGCAAAATTCAACGACTTCAGGCATAGATGTTACCAGTCAGACCTAAATAATTAACGAAACCAGAACCAAAAACGTAAAAAACCCCTTTGACAAAAAAAATACCAGCGGCAATCACTTCCACCCCGCCCTTCCCAAGTCCGTCGATGTCATAACATAATGGGGCTGCCAGCGCCCAGCCCTACTTTTGAGGCTTGAGAGCGAAAAGGCTACCAAAAAATGATGATTTGGGTGATATAAGGTCATAGGGGCAGGGTTAGATAACTGTTCTGCACACAATATATTTTTGGCTCGAGAGCGAATAAGGCACTCAAAAATGACGACTCGAGAGCGTAAAAGGCGTTCAGAAAACGACCATTCGAGAGCGAAACAGGCCTTAAAAAAATAGGTTTATCAACAGAAGCGTGGACAGGCGCAAAAATTCTAAACGAGTGGACGAGGGGGCCGAAGCCTCCTCGCGATAAATACGGAAGAAAAAAACCTTAGCGGGGAGGGGGAGAAGAGGGCCTGCCGTATGACCGCGGGTCTGCCTTACGACTAGGAAGGAGAGAGACAAGAAGAAGAGCGAAGGAAAATAGATTGGATGGAACAAAAAAAAACGCACGAAAAAACATATAGTTAGGGTCAAGGTTTGAGGATGATGCATTTAGACTTCCAACTATTACGGGGGACCGTAGTAAATAGGACCAACTATTGTTAGTAAAAATATTTAAATATATAGGTTTTTATGTATACCATAGGTCCTATTAACTATGGACCCCTGTAACACAATGCGGGACGCGTTTTACGCGGTGGGCGCGTAGTAATTTTTGGCCAGAAAGTAGTTCTGACGGACGGGGGCTTTTCAACCAGAGGAACCATCCACTCTGAACGCGAATATAAGACCCGCATCCACTCTGATATTACCATCAAACGGGGCTTACGTTCCCGGTAAAAGTGGTCGCCAAACAACGTTCCTAGTCTTCGCAATCGTTTTCGTTACAGGCCTTAAGGCGATGGTGGGGATTCGATTCACTCGTGTCGGGTTTTTCAAATGTGATTCATTTTCTCAAACCCCTTTTTTTGTAGTGCACTGCTGTCCCTTAAACGTTGCTCTCTGACTTTAATTTCAGAAATAAATTGTCCCCCAAAACGGGCGTGAATGCGGTCCTAAAAGGGTCAAAAGTTAAAAGCCGGTTTTTGGGTGAGACATAGAGGAGTTTCTCGAGCGAAGAAAACGAGCCTCCGAAAATTCCCAAGATGTGGTAGCCCTATATTCCGCTGCAAGCATGCACCGCGGGGATATGGAGGGCTAATGCAGCAGCACGACTCGTGTTGCGGCGCGTTCACACTATTACGGGCGGCCATAGTAAATAGGACCAAATAGTGTCAGTGAAAATAGGGAAATATATAGGTTTTCGTGTGTACAGTACGTCCTATTTACTATGGCCCCCGGTGATAGTCTGTTCCCAGGAGCCCCTGCTCCGGTTCTTGTCGCTGTTGTTGCTGTTGTTGTTATTACCGGACCATAGTTAATAGGACCTCCGGTACACACAAAAATCTATATACTTAATACTTTTACCAACAATATTTGGTCCTATATACTATGGCCCCCCGTAATAGTTGTTGTTGTTGTTGTTGTGGCCGTTGTTTTATCATCACTTTTTTTCTCCAGCTTCTGGACAAGCCGTGGTCACTCACAGGTGCCATGTCGTCCCTTTTCCCCCGCCGGTACGTGCCTTCATTTTTATCGCGTAGACTGGCAGGGTTCAGCACCCCCCCTGCTCGTCGATTTTCGTCGAATGTTTTGCTATACAACTCACGCGTCTCGCGCTTTCCGATAAATCATTTTTTTTTTTGCGAGAAAAAGTTCCTACGAGTGCGTGCACTCGGTGAGAGTCGAACCCACAAAAGTGATTTTAGTAGGCACGAGGACGACCTACTAGGCCACCGGAGACGCCGCGGCATTGATATGGTACGCTAGGCTGGGCCACGAATGGGACACGAGCACTGCTGTGGACCAAAGCTCTTTGAGTAGGGTGACGCGTCCTACTGCCGCAAGCCGACGATACGTTTGGGATAAAGAGGGCTTAGATTTCCCGCTACGGACTGACCGGTCGAGAAACTGCCGGGTTCAACGTTGAGTGTGTGCGTTGGTCAAATGCCGCCGTCTTACACACACCCCACTACGCTGGAATTGCCGATCGTAGACCAGTATATGTACCTTGGCTTAGAGATCTCAACAGACTGCTCTTGGGATACACATACAGCACAAGTAATAGGAAAGGGTAAAGCACACGTAGGCAAGATGGATGCGATCCTGTCAGACTCGCACCTTGACACGAGGATTGAGAGATGTATCCTGATGAATGTGATAGTACCAAAGCTAGAATATGCAGGAGAAGTATGGGAAGGGAACGCGAAACTCGTAAAACAGTTGGAAACAGTACAGATGACAGCAGCTAAACAAAATCTAAGGTGCTCAAGTACGACTAGTAATACAGTAATAAGAGCAGAATTGGGAATTCACACACTCAAGACGAATAGAGACATGAGAAAGTTGAAATGGCAATATAAAGTAAGGAACATGCCAGTGACCAGTCATAGTTGATATACCTGTGTGGGAGAAAGTAACAGAAGGGCGAGCTGGAATAAGGTGGGATGGCGTAGTTGAGAAAGCATGGAAGGACACAGGGGGAAACCAAGAAGAGGTGATGTCCGCCGGGAAGCTTGGGAGGTACGAGGCAGAAGTAGTAGAAGAAAGGATAGAAAGAAGGGAAAGGCTAGCGCTAAGAAACAAGGCGGACTCGGAAAACACTTATGGATATACGGGGGAGTGAGGGAAGGAATAGGAATGAAAACGTATTTGCACGGCCCAATGGACTTCGCGAAAACGCTGAAACTGCGCTTTCGTGTAGGTGACCTGGACCTGTCAGAAAGAAGAAAGAGGTGTATCAGTAGCCGGGGGAAGAGGAGGAAGTGTATGCACAGATGTGCCCGTGACAAAGCAATACGAGAGTAGAAATCACATAATAGGAAAATGTGAAATATACAAAGAGGAACGGGATGTGGAGAGGTAAGGGAAATAGACGAATGTGACATGGAGGAGTTTGACACACTGAATAGAAGCGAGAAAACGATCGCTATCCTAGGAGATAGATGGTGGCCACAGGCGGCGAAACAGGAAGGGGATAAGATTAGCAAAAGTTCCTATGTTATATTTGCAAACAACGTATTGAGCGCCCACTAGTTGGAGGTGTCTCTATTAGGAGTAGGAACGGTGCTCCGTCTCGAAAGGGATGCGTGGTCAATGGTCAAATGACTAAGGCAAGCAACAAATACCCCGCCCCCTCCCCCCCACGTATATGGGTTGGGTTGGCGTCGGTTGGCAACGACACTGTAAAACATGCCGCTCACTACGTGAGCTAGACATCCAGGGTACCGTTTTTTTTTTTTTTTTTTTTTTTTTTTTTTGGGCGGTCGCGACAACCAGCATCATTTGTGCGAAGTAAAGAACCTTTACTGCACAAGGGAATTGATTGTCGTATCACGTAGTGTTCAAGGTAAGGCATCCAAGAGGCAGTTACATAGTACTCCCATTGCTGTCTCTGGAAGTGGCTACACCGGAAATTAAACTAACTCATTGAGGCTGTCATCCATATGCAAGTCCGCCTCACAAGCGGTTCTTAGTAGGATGCAGCTCACCCTTCATGCGACTCGCCGGACACCTCACGGCGCTTCGCGCTTGGTGCAAGCAATGTCTGCCTGGTCGGTGAAAACCCGACATACTCCGTCCCGGCATTGTAGGGATGCGAGGGTCTATGGTCATACGACTACGGCCATACATGAGATCGAGTACATCTCTCCTATCCAGTACCCCCCCCCCCCCCCCCCCCGCCCCATCCCCCCCACGCTGCTCCGTCTCGAAAGGGATGCGTCGTCAATGGTCAAATGACTAAGGCAAGCAACAAATGAGTACGCCCCCCCCCACCACCACCACGCTGTACCACATTCTTACAAGGGATAGCTACAGCAGTCCAATGGATACCGAGAGATACAACATGTAGCCATGAGCGCACGAACGAAGAGGCGAACGACAAAAGAAAGTCACATTCTCTGGTGAGCATGGGGACCGATATCTGCCTGCCCTGCGCTTTTTCGGTCGCGTAAGGAGAACAACAGCAAGAATAAGAAAAGGCCAAAAACGTATTAGCAAGGGATAGGTAGAGCTACGTTCTACCACTACTTCTACTGCTACGGTGTGGAGTATACACACAGTAGTAATCAGGACCAAATATTATGTGTGAACTGAGGGGGATGGATACATGGATTTTTGGGGGTTCATTGCGGGTTCTGATTTACTATGTCATACTATACTCGTTTACACTATTAATATTATTGCTACTATACTCGTTTATGCCACAACTGCGTTGGCTCGACGCGCCCGAGATTTTCGAGGCGACCGATAGTTCACAGCTCGGGCAGACAGATCATGATCTATCTATCTGATATGTCTACTGTAGATCATCTAGTTCTTCGCCTGCCGTTGTGAGAGGTTCTGCGGGATCTACACGGTACAGCTCTAACCCCAAGAAAACATGCGCCACTGCTGTAGGCCATGCAGAATATACGGGTCCCACCCGGCAACATGAGCTAGACCATACAGATCACACCTAACATGATCGGGAAATAGAGTTGTCCTCCGAAACGTCTAATATAGATCACGAAGCGGGAACACATGATTTTGTCCGAGATTTACGACATATATATATAACCGGAGTATCCACGGGGAGAAAAACGGTGACTTTTGTGTGGAGAACAGCAACAGGTTTCACCTTTAGTTCAAACGTATTGGTGTAATTCTCAGGGCGCGCAAAAAATGTTGTCGCCTGATTGGCCGAAAACCCTATGTCTTCGGTAGCTGCCTGTATACAGGGTTACGGGCTAGGGTCAGGGGCTGGGAACACGGGTTCGTGTTGGGGTCTGTGTCGACGTGCGATATATAAATTGACCTGGCTTTAGCAGGTCTTGCACGAGGATGGCTGCAAGGTCGGTGTTGCAAAGGTGGCCGTAGAAAAAAGCGGCGTTGCTTGCCGCATCGGCACTATTATCTGGCGGCACTTCAAATCCAGACATTGCGGCGCGAAAATCTTGAGTTGGTCACCGCGGTGGCGTAGCGGTTACCCTCGAATGCCGCTATTACGGAGGACCACAGTAAATAGGACCAAATATTGTTAGTAAAAATAGGCAAATATATACCAGTAGGTTTTTATGTGTACCATAGGTCCTATTAACTATGGACCCCCGTTATAGCGTTGATCCTGGAGTTCGAATCCCACCGTGGTGTTATTAATAGGAGAGGCTGGGAATTTATTTGCAAAAAGTTGACAAGATGAAGAAAAAAAAATCGACTGCCGAGAGCGCCTATTAATAGCGTGGGTAGGCGCAATTCGACGCGAGTCGACGAGGGAAGAAAGGGCTCAAGTGTTCTCTCTCGCGATGAAAACGAAAGGCACGAACCGTAATGGGAGGGGGGAAGAGAGCCTGCTATTAATATGTGTGACCCCGGATCTGACTCGCGACCGTTAGGAGGGAGAGAACAAAAGAAGGGCGGAGATAATAAACAGGAGGAAAAAGAGATAAAACATTGAAAAACAAAAAAGTGGCCGGACGTCAGCGGTGGTTGATGATATTATCACCAGGTGCCAGGTATGATTGAATCTTCGATGATAGTTCACCCTTACTACTGGGGTAAATTGCGAACAGAACGACACGAGCAAGACAAGAACACAAATAAAACCTGTACATGCAGTAGTCCCTTGCTATAGCGCTGCATATCAAACTTCTGGTCCTGCCACACGACACACCCTTTCTGTTTGGTAACCGTCTCTCACCGTAGGCCGAGGTCGGCGAAACCAACAGGTAGGTGTAGTCGCCGCCCTCTGCGAAGGACAGATGACGCAGAATAATCCGTTTTCCCCCGCTGTTCTCGTTGGTGTTGTTGTCGTTATTATTTGTTGCTGTTGGTGGTGCTGTCGTCATTATTGTTGCTGTTGGTGTTGTAGTCGTTATTTTTGTTGCTGTTGGCGGCGCTGTCGTGTTATTATTGTTGCTGTTGATGTTGCTGTCGTTATTATTGTTGCTGTTGGTGTTGTTGTCGTTATTATTTGTTGCTGTTGGTGGCGCTGTCGTTGTTGTTGTTGCTGTTGGTGGCGCTGTCGTTGTTTGTTGTCGTCGTCGTCGTCGGCGCGTTTTCTCCCAAAATGGTGTACCCGCACTGGCGCCGTGACACACACTGATTGTTACGCACCCTCCCCCTGCCCCTGCCATTGCCCCAATGGTGTCACCTGAGCCGTGCGACTCTAGCTTCCCGAGATCCCCCTTCCCCTCTCCACCTGCCCCCCCCCCCCCCCCCCCCCCCCCCCCTCCTCTTCCCCACCTCCTTCCTTCCATCCGCCCCCCCCTCGACCCGCCCCTCCTCCTCGCCGCCTCCTTCCTTCCACCCCTCCCGTTTTACCGACAACGGCCATTCACGATATTGAGTACAGCCCCCCCCCCCCCCCCCCTGCCCCCCCCCGCCCCCCCCTCCTTCCACCCTCCCCGTTCCCCTCCCCCCGTTCGCGGGCTACTCCTCCTTCTGTTGTTCCCGGGAGTAGTAGTGGTGGCTGTTCCTACAGCAGCAGGTGTAGCGGTCGCGGATGCAGTCGCACCGGCTGCTGCTGCTCCTTCTGCGGCGGGGGGGGCGGGGCGGGGGTTGCAGCAGCCGCCGCCGCCGCCACCCCCTCCGTCGGTCGCCCCGCCCCTGTATAAAAAATGGGAGCGACATGGCAGTGAGTAAACGGGCAGCCTGCGCGACGGCACTGTTGCCCCCGCCAGGTGAAGTCGCACGCCCCCGCTGGCGTGGCCCACGCACGCATGCGCGCCCTGAAGGAATCACCCCCTGAGGGCGCCCATGGGAGGGGGCGGGGGAGACCCCCCACCCCCCCCCTGATTCCCTCGCCGTCTTGCGAGCTGTGAACCCCTCCCCTGGGTGGTGGTGGTGGTGGTGCTGCTTCCTTGTTACTGCCGTTGTTTAGCTCGTTCTTTCCGCCCGACTCCCCCCCGCCGACCCAAGTCACTAGAGCATCCTGGGGGGGGCTGGGCTGCCGGGCACGCTCGTCCAAGAAGAGCGCCTCAAGCCGCGCGAATCCGGGCGGCTTCTTCACGACGATCTCCGTTCGCGAGCGGGGCTCTGCGACGTAGTGCTTCTTCCAGAACGAGCTCGCTGCCGCGGAGAGCTCGTGGAACGCCGGGGCCACCCCGATGATGACAGCCGCCAACACCATGTCGCGCACCCTCTCCGGGTGGAGGACGAGCCTGTCGCGGTGGAACAGGAGGTAGCTCTTCAGATCCCTGCCGACCTGCTCAAGCTCTTCCCTCAGCGACCCCACCCGGTCTCGCCACTCGGGAGCGCACTCCGATGCGCCGTACTCGAGTACCGCCAGGAGGGTGAGAACGAGCGTGCCGAAGTGGGTTTCCATAGTAGGCATTGCTCCCACGGGGGGCGCCGCCCCTGTAGGAGCGGGAAGGTGGAAGTCGCGGGGCGCGTAATAGGACAGGGTCTGCAGCTGCCTCTCGCCCAAAGCGGTTACCTTCGCCACTTTGTCCATCACCGCGGGTAGGCGGTCGTAGGTTAGGTGTTTCGGGGCGCCGATGCCTCCACGAGCGAGGTATAGCCTCGGGCCGACCGTGGAGATCCAGCGTTCCGCGGCGAGCTCGGCGTGTGTGTTGACGGCGTCCCACTGCTCCAGGGTCTGCTCCTGCGGCTGGGTGTCCTGCTGCTGCGGCTGGATGATGGCATGTTGTTGAATGGGCTGCTGCTGAATGGCCTGAGGCTGCTGGACGGGCTGCTGTTGAAAGGCCTGCTGCTGAACGGCCTGCTGCTGGAGGGCCTGCTGCTGCATGACCTGCTGGTGTTGGATCGTCTGCTGCTGCATGGACTGCTGTTGGATGGCCTCCTGCTGCAGGATAGACTGCTGTTGTTGGATGGTCTGCTGCTGCTGGATGGCCTGCTGCTGGATGAACTGCTGCTGGATGGCTTGCTGCTGGATGGCCTGCTGCTGCTGGATGGTCTTCTGCTCCATGGCCTGTTGCTCGATGGCCTGCTGCTGGATGGCCTGCTGCTGCTGGATGGTCCGCTGCTCCAAGGCCCGCTGCTGGATGGCCTGCTGCTGGATGGCCTGCAGCTCCAGCGCCTCTTCGTGGGACCTTCTTGCTCTTGTTCCCGTTCTTGCTGTCGTTGTTCTTGCTTGTGTTGGTGGCCGCTGATAACTACCGACCTTCCCCCCCGCAGCATCTCCCCCTGCCGAGACTCCTCCGGTGCCGTGCCGCTGGGTTCCCGTCGACCGCGGCTTCACCCCAATCACGGCACCTACTACTGCCAGGAAGCCTCGGGCGTGCTTGGTATCCGTATCCGTATCCGCATGCCGTGGTTTGACCCCCGCAACCCCAGCCGGGATTCCTTCGGCGGTGTGCTGGGCATCCGCATGCCGTGATTTGACCCGTCCCGAAGAACGCCCCCCTGCTGGGTCTGTTCCGGCGCGCTGGGCATGCGACTGCCATAGCTTGATCTGCCTCCCGGGACCTCCTACCAACACGAACCCTCCGGTGCGCCGGGTACTATCCGAAAACAACGGGGATTCTCCGGCGGTGTGCTGAGTAGGATCATCCGCATGCCCTGGCTTGACCCCTCCCGTTGAACCTCTTTCTCCTCCTCCTGCGGCCAGGTCTCCTCTTTTCGCGGGCTGGGCATCGGTATTATCATGCTGTGGATTGTTGTTGTTGTTTGTTGTTGTTGTTGTGCTGTCCGTCGCCGTGGTGGTGGTAATGGTGGTGGTGGTGGTGGTGTTGTTGTTGCTGCTCGCGCTCATCGCGGCGGCGTCTCAGGCTGACCTCCAGCTTAGCGATACGGAGTGCGATCAGTTTCTGGTTCGCCTGCAGCAGTCGGATCAACACGTCCATCTCTGATGGCTCAACAAGCGGCGGTGTTCCGGCCGGGCTAACGTGGCGGATTCTTCTTGCTCCGGCTTTACGGACTCTGGCCCGTGCGTGAACCCTCACCGCCGGGGCGGCTATGGCGCCAGGTTCAGCCGGAGGGACTGCCGCATCGAGCCGAGGTGCTTCCTGCCATCCCATCACGTCGATACGATGCGGGTTGTCTATCTTCGTCATGTTGAAACACTCCGGGGACAGAGAGAGAGCAGAGAGAGTCGGATGATCGACTCGAACAACAACGCTGTTTTTACAAGTTGCGAGTTGACACGAAGAGTAGAGCAGTAGTATGAGGACGCTCGGAAAAACGCAGCTCGCGCGGGTTGTCGAGCTGAAAAAGAGTCCACCAATTTCCGGTCCACTGCTGTGCTGTTGTGTGCCTGCCGAGTGTCGGTGCGATGTGGGTGTCGATATATTTGCGATGATTGCGTGGCAGGTGTGCGAGATTGGGGATCGACCGACAGATGATTTTTCACACCAGAAACGCCTTCTCTCTCGAGGAACAAATTGATTGCAGTTGCAGTATTCAGGTATTCAAAAATTCAAAATTCAAAAATTCAATGATGTGTATCATGTTTCGAGGGCATGCAGAAGGATCTATCTCGTCGTGTGCCAATTTTTGAAAAAAATAATTGCCCCCTCCGTCAAAATGTTTTGGTTGTGTTCCGTGCGCAGATTGACTATGGACCGAAATCATCTTCATTGAGTCGTGAATCAAATCCACAAGGTCTGTTAGTTTACGTGCACGTCACATATGCACACCACGCGCGACATACCTGGTAAACAATACCATGGGTGCCACATCGTGGGTACCACACTGCTCGCAAAGATGAGTACTATTCGAACAAAATTTATGGAAAGGATTCCTTGTAAAAAATCTTTCCGAAAAAAATATGCCTATTTAGCGATACCTTGTACTCAGGTTGCAAGTTGCGTGGTATGTCGTCCAAGAGTGTTCTACTACGTACTGTACATGAATTCGTGTTCTTAAGAATTCGTCAGGCATGTAGGCAGGTCGGTTACTCCCCTGGGTAGTACCCGAGGTTCACCAAAAGACGGTTTGACACGGCAGGGCGACTTCGTCCAAAACCATTTTGCGCAACATGTTTTTTTCAAGTTTTAACGACGAAAAGTATCGTTTTGAAAGGAAAAAAACGAGCTTCCTGGCGAGGTTTCGTATACCCTTTTTTTTTTTTTTTTTAAATCATCACTTTTACTTTCCAGCCTAACTCGTAGTAGGTTTTATCCTCAGCGATCTTCTGGACAAGCCGTGGTCACAGGTGTCGTCCCTTTTCCCCCCCGGTACGTGCCTTTTTTTTTGTCGCGCACAGGATTCAGCATTCCCTCTGCTCGTCGATTTTCATCGAATGTAGCTAACTCACGCTCTCGTGCACCCTCTAGCACAAAAAATGCCGCGCATATACGTACTGCCTGGTATATACATACCCGTAAGAAGGGTGGACTAAAAAGTCGGCCTAAATTCGGCCCCCACGTTCTTGGGGGAAAAGCCACTTGGAATTAGTGTGGCATAATTTTGTAGTACAGCACACCCATTCATAAAGAAACGAACAATTAGAAAGGCAGAGGCTGATATTTACAGGAAAATAAGAAACTCGAGAGTCATTCTATATTGTACTGGTATGTATTTGGCGTAAAGCAAACTCATTCCAGTTTCTCTGTTCCTGATCATAAATACCAGGTATTACTACTGTAGTATAGGTATCTTGTCTGGTATACAGCGGTAGTATTAATAGTAGGAGATGCAGAGGGGGTACGCGAAAAAATGAGAAAACGGAGCCACCCTCGCCATGTCGGAACTGAAAACAAACTATTTTACGGGGGACCATAGTTAATAGGACCAAATATTGTTGGTAAAAATGGGGAAATATATCACACCTCGGATAACGTAACACTTAACGCTTTATGTTGATGTTAGGCGTCAGCGAAAAAAACACGTAACATTACGCTACTACGTTAACTACTTTCTGGATTTTGTTACAACATAGTGTTAGTGTGTTATGATATTGGCGGGCGATCGCGTAACATTATGTTTGAGTGTTACCTTGATCTCGTACTGACCGCAGTACATGTGTTACGGTGTTAGGGTATGCATCCCATAGCGAGTAACACTATGTTAGCGTGTTAGCGGAATTCCTGGTGGTTACCGTAACACACGTTAAAGAGATAACGTACATGGTCACTTAAACGTTCACATTATGTTACCGTGTTAGCGGCATCAGCCCGTAGCGAGTAACGTTATGTTAGTGTGTCAGCGGGATTCTTCGTGCTACCGTAACACCCTTTCGACGGATAACGTACACGGCCAAATAAACGCGTACATAACACTATGTTAGTGTGTTAGTGAAATTCCTATTAATAGGGGCTATCGTAACACACGTTAGAGAGATGACGTGCATGGTCAGTACAACGTTGACATTGTGTTACTGTATCAGCCGCAGCAGCAGTCCGTTTCGAGCGACGTTATGTGAGGGTATTACGGAAGTCTTGCTACTGTGATATGGGTGGAGTATTCATGGGCTATAGATATAGATAATACGTTGCAGTCTTGTAGTCTAACGAATACGAGAATAATCCAAAGAATGGATTAACCCGGCGGATATTCCGTCAGTTGAGAGTAACGTTCTCTTAGGAATGTTCCCTAGGGCGGAAAACCCCTTAGATGAGAGTAATGTTCCTTAACGCAGATAGGATCACGAAGTGAGATATTCTTATATTAGCAGAAGAACGATTGGTAGTCATAGGAAAGCTCTGTAGGCGTACATCAGATAAGAGGAATTTAGGAGAGCTTGTGGCGTGGGGTGGGACGAGTATATCTGGGCGTCGAGTCCCGCCCCCCTACCTCTCACTTCTCTACCAGAGCACCTCCTCAGCTCTCGCCATCAATAAGAAGATCTAAATCAGACGAAGCGAAACACTGCTTTCCAGCTGCCAGAACCACCTGCGTCCCTTACCACTACCCTTACCACTACCCTAGAGCGGTCACCGCATCACACTACCATAACAACATAACATACGTCAAACGGATAACGTATATGATCGATAAAACACTATTAATAGCATTATGTTAATGTCGTTAACTCGTATGCAATGTATGTAGTGACACAAGTTAGTAGATAACGTACACCCCCAATCTAAACTCAACAATATGTTAATGCCGTGTTAACTCGTACGTGCGAGTGTGCAGATTACGTTATAGATGGATAACGTACTGGCGGGGTTTCCACAAAAACAAATGAAGCGTTTTTTTTTGCGGGGATCCCTCCTAAATATCCCCTGTTTTGGGGTTTTAGAATATGGAGGCGTTTCTTTACCGGGGATGCCATGCTATCCCCCCCCGGGGATATTTTTGTAGGTATCCCAAACTGGGATGTCGGCGAAATTGGATAACACGGCTACGCTATGTTACTCCCACACGCCCGCTTTACCACTAACACAGGTAACACATGTTAGATCTCGGGAAGATCCAAAGGGTAACGTAGTAACATTACGTTAGAACGACTTCGGCCCCAACGGCAACTCAGTAACATAAAGTTAGACCCGGATTGGTTTTTATGGTAACACGGTAACGGAATGTTACCATCAGATCTCTACTGATGGTAACACCGTAACATAATGTTACAGGGACTTCAGCATTTAGGCTAACATCCTAACATAATGTTACGCATGGGCCGTCTAAGACTGTAACGTATCTAACGTACGTTAAGTGTTACGTTATCCGACCCTAAGGCACAATCAAATGGGGGGTCCAGATAACGTAGTGTTTGTAGTGCTGGTCATTGCGTTATGTTACGTTAGTGTGTTATCTGTAACACAATGTTATGTGTTAGTAGTGCTGGCGAACATGGTAACGTTATGTTAGGGTGTTTTGTATAACACTCCTCCTAAGGGTAACATAATGTTATTGTGTTACGTCTAACGCTGCGTCGACAATAACATTATGTTATCGTGTTAGTAAACATGCGGATACCGATCTGGGAATGTTAGAGTGATAACGTACGTGTTTGGTCAAAGCCTAACACCGTGTTACGGTGTTAGCTCAAGGGCTGACCACGGCATAACATAATGTTACTGTACCAGAGCTGGACGAGACCGAGCAGCAACATAACGTTAAGGCTCGCGCAAGTTCGTGGGTTTCCAGTTAACACTGTGTTAGTGCGTTACCGTGATCGCTCCTCTAGTGCTAACACTGTGTTAGTACGTTACCACGTTCCTGTGTTAGGCCCCATAACGTAGATAAGTGTTATCCGAGTGTTACGTTATCCGAGGTGTGAAATATATACGGTTTTGTGTGTACCGTAGATCCTATTTAGTATGGTCCCCCGTAATACAACCTGGTACAGTTGTAGTTTTCAACAGCATACGTATGAGTACGTACATGGCGGGTTGGGATTCTTGTCAGAAAAGTTCTTTGTCAGTTTTTTCAACTCGACTATAGAATACCCCCCCCCCCCCCCCCCCCCCCCCCCCCCCCCCCCCCCCCCCCCCGGCTGTCTGGAACTTGAAAAAAAAAAAAGTGGGGTATCTTCAATACTGTCAAATAGGACTCAAAAGCTGTCCAATTGCGCAAGATTCCAACCATCCTGCTATTAATAGTCGAGAAACAACGCTTCAACTGGGTGGACAGGGTGGCCAGCGCACGACCGCCCAAAGCAAAAACCACTTCGCAAACCCCTCCTGCCCCCCTGGCTTCCGGAAAATTACAAAGAAACCCTCTACGGTGTTTAGCGAAGGGAAATCGCAAGGGCAACCGCGCGACAACAATTTAATCCTTCTGTTTCACAGAAAGAAAACAAAAAAACATGACAAGAGATCGCCTGCTTCACTCTACAACTTCCTGGAGCCTGTGGACGGGTGTCCCAGAGAAACGCTATTAATATTAGTACTAAATAACAGCGAAAGTATTTAAAACCACTCTGGCCTAAAATTTACTGGTAATACCCGTTTGATGTTCACATCAGAGTCTGAATGGTGATAATTTATACCTGGTATCCGGCTAGGGTTAAACGAGGTAGTTGTTTAACCCGTACCTGGTGGAGAACTTGATCCACGTTTCGGGGCGAATCACGTGGGATTAGAGTAAACTCATTTTTGCAGCGGAAAAAAAGGGGTAATTCCCATCTGAACGGCATCCACGGTTTTCGCGACAAAATATTTGGAACTAGAGTGGATTCAGTTCTTCAATGGGAACAGGGTAAAACCAAGCAATCGCAGGCATCTGGCCTACTCAACGGCACTTCGCGAACCATCATCACCACCGCCACCCTCGCCTCCACCAACGTCCTTGGCCCCACTCCCCACCCCCCACCCTGACCATTCCAGTTGTACCGTCCCCAACATCGGACCGCTACAGCTATAGCTGTAAGCAGCGCTTTAATGCCATTTTCTACGAGTGCAATGCCGCCCTCGGCCGATACCATTTCGTTCGCTCCAAAGCAAGCGCAGGCAGAATCGACGAAAAAACAAGGAATGACGTAGCGCCGTGACCCACCCGCCCGCCCCCCCCCCGCCCACCCTCACCAACCCGTTCCTCAGTCCTTCCCGAAAATCATACCTGGTAACCACCCACACATCCACCCACCCACCTTCTCCCACCCAGCCCCTCTCGACTACTATACACCCACGACCTGCACTATCCCTCGCATTCCTCGATCGCACACCATGAAGGATCTGACCCCAATCGGTGAGGGAAAAAACGCACTCAACGCGCCTTCAGCCGGAGGAAGTTCCAGCAAAAATAGTCCACCCACTTAACTGGAAACCTATTGTACTCCCTCCGTCTCGAAAGGGATGCGCGGTCAATGGTCAAATGACTAAGGCAAGCAACAAATGAGTACGCCCCCCCCTCCCCTCTCCCCGCCTTCGTACAAGGCCACGTGTACCACCACCGTCGGAGGGGACCTTGTCGACCATCTATCGGTCAGGGCGCGCGAAATACAAGCGTCGGATGAGTGCCTCTCGCGACTGGCTGAAGCTCGCGCACGCAAACCAACCCAACTCAGCCCAGCCGAACCCAGCCCAATCCAACCCAACCCAACCCCAATCAACTCAACCGAACTGGGGCTGTGAATCACAGCCGATTCATGGATTCAATCTTGTACAATTGAATCGACGTCGGAATCGTGAGATGGAGACGGGTATTTTACCGATTAAATGATACCTGGTAAAATAGTTCACCGGCTATATTGGCCCCCTCACCAGTCGGGGGGGGGGGGGGGGGGGGTATTGGGGCTTGATTCGCGTGTTCTATTCCCAAGACTCATCGAAAAACAAATGACGAATCGGCCCTCGTCGACATCGCTACAAAAATCAAATTGAGACCTTCCCTCCGATTCAAAGCCTTTGAACCCAACCCCACCCAAAGATGATGAGTCGGCTCTCGTCGAAATCGCTATAAAAATCCAATCGAACTTTCCCTTCGATTCAAAGCCCTTAAACCCAACCTGACCCCGCCGCCCCACCCCACCTAATCTCTTCGCCACCGCTGCAGCCCTACCTTCTCTCTCCCTTCAGTCTGGGTGGCGGCCGTGCCCCCCGCCCCCGCCCCCTCCCACTCCGCAGGCGGTGCAAGTCCTCTTCCTCTTCTCTCGCGCCGAAATCGATTTCATCACCCTCTTCTATCTCACTGTCGTAGTCATCTTCTTCCTCGGGTTCGCCTCCGGCCGATATACGGCTGTAACGCCCACCGGAGGCGTTTGTGCGACGGGAGCAGCAGCAGAGCCAGCGGGGGCAGCGTCGGCGACACTTGGCGCCGCAGGTGAAGAGCGCCATGAAGACGCAGTCGATCATCTAAGAAGCAATGTTGGGTGTCGGCTGGGGGGGGGGGGGGGGGGGGGGGGGGGGGGGGGGGGGGGGGGGGGTTGGGGGGGGCAGGGGGGGGGGGCCAGGGTTCGGTGTTGATGTTGGGGATGGTTGAGGGGGGCGGTTGGGGGTGATGGTCGTCGTGGTGTGGCTGTGTTAAGTGTTGGCGTTGGTGTTGTGGTGGTCGTTGGTGTTATGTGGTGGTTGTTGTTGTGGCGGTGGTCGTTGTTACTGTGGTTGGTGGCCGTTGGTGTTATGTGGTGGTTGTTGTTGTGGCGGTGGTCGTTGTTACTGTGGTTGTTGTTGTGTGGTGGCATTGCGGTTGTTATCGTGGTCTTGCTGTTGCTGTTGTTGTCAGTACACAGGTGACAATAAAAACGGCGTTGGTTGTGCGTGTGCAGGTCCGGTTCATGAACCCACTAACGCGAACAAATAAATGTATGACGGTTTCACGCAGCGTCGTATGACGGTTTCACGAAACGTAGTATATATGACGGTTTCGAGCGGCGTAGCATATGACGGTTTCACGCAGCGTATTATATATGACGGTTTCATGCAGCGTAATATGACAAATTCACGCAGCGTAGAATATTCAACGGTTTCAACCAGCGTATGATAGTATGACGGTTTCACGCGGCGAATATAACAGGTCCGATGCGCTCACCCCCTCCGTGATGCAGCAACACAGCCGCGGCTTGTCCGGCAGGCGCACTTCGTCGGGCTCTACCCGCCATCGCATCTTCTGTACCTGCGGCAAGCGTCGCGGACGAACAGAGAACAGAAAACGGTGGGCATCGGGATCATGCCACAGCAGTAAAGAGGGGGCACCTACGATATTTCTCAGGTTCCTTTCACGGGACAAAATGGCTGCAATGCGTTTTGACTATTTAAACCCTAACCCTTAACCCCGACCACCTCGGAGAATATTCTCGGAAGGGATATATCGCGAGGAGTTACTAATTCAGGGTTGGTCACGGCTCCGGTCAAACCTCGCGGGTCAGGTCGGGTCGGGTCGCGCAACGGTGACCGGACCCGATCGATGATAATTCGAAAACCCCCTGACCCGACTCGACCCGACCCGACCCAATCAAACCCGACCTAACCCAACCCAACCCAACGCGACCGGTCTCGTGAGATTTTGAAAAGTTCGTGAGCCAACCCGCGGGTTCGGGTCATGACCCGTGCACAGCCCTGGTTGTTAGCTAGTACCACTCCGGGCGTAAATACGAGGACCGCTTGGCCTTCATATTGATGTCTGAACGGTCCTCAAAATTCTAAAATTCCATCCCGAGTGGTACCAGGTAGCGCGGATTATCAACCACTTTGTAGGTGGGCCTAGCCTTTCAGTCCTGCAGTCCCGTTTTGGCGAAAAACTGCTCAGAATTTGAGAGGCTTGTCCCGAACAGAGGACAGCAGTCCAAGAAGGATGGACACTTTGTGCCTCCAACGGCGGCTGTGTGTGTGTGTGTGTGTGTGTGTGTGTGTGTGTGTGTGTGTGTGTGTGTGTGTGTGTGTGTGTGTGTGTGTGTGTGTGTGTGTGTGTGTGTGTGTGTGTGTGTGTGTGTGTGTGTGTGTGTGTGTGTGTGTGTGTGTGTGTGTGTGTGTGTGTGTGTGTGCGCGCGCGCGCGCGTGTGTGTGTGTGTGTGTGTGTGTGTGTGTGTGTGTTCTTCACATTAAACCGTTCTTCTACTCGTCGACATCCAGCAAGCCAGGTGTCCGTGCTGATTCTTCACCCTAGAAAGACACGAGCTCTGTGGTCACAGACTACGACACAGAGATAACACACCGTAATGCATTAATAGCCCACGCAATGCCATGCCTTCGCACTAGGTGCGGCCGACACAACATACATACATACATACGCCAGCAACCAAAATACACCATAAAGAAAGAGAAGCAACGAAGAAACCAAACCGAAAAAGAACAAGAAAAAGAAAAAGAAAAGGAGAAGAATCCCCAATAAATAAATAAAATGGGAAGCCAAAGCTCAGACACATACTTACCCCGAGCAATATGCGGAGTCTAATGTTGGGTATCAAAGGAGGATTGAGTACGACACGAGACTGATACATGAGCAAATACTCTCATCGTAATCGATACGATTTCAGTATTTGACGCATTGAAGCTGTCGTTCAGCGTCAGAACCCTAACCATTGGGGGGGGGGGGGGGGGGGTGCCAGGGAGGTATATGGGGGGGCAAAACATGTTCTATTTCAATACCTGTACGCGATATATAAAACGTTCCGGGTTTTTTTTTTTTTATACATCGAAACTGTCGATACGATATCTGACACTAATTATTAATAGTAGAGCTAAGATATTCAGCTTTCACCCTAGTTCCGACCGCCCAATGTGCGATAAGGAGATATATTAATAGCATGGACAATCAACCATGTCGACAGCCTTGGAAAAAAATATTGGAATATTGATGCCATAAGGAGTTGTCAACAGTGTGGACTACTAACTATTTTATCGAAGCTGTGGGCCACGTCAACACTATTCGTAAGTACTGGTATTGCCCCCGCGGTTGGCTGGGTGGAGCCACAAGCGTACGAAGCATTCCGCATCCTCACCTCAACCTGAGCAATGAAGATGTCGTTCGGATTTTTTAATCGTGTCAACTATCAACGAACTTCCTTATGTTTCCTTACGGTCTGTCTGTCTGTCTCCCTGACAAAGTCGCCAAAAAACAGCATACCGGTGATTTATACTCCAGTTGACGGTACACAATCAGCTCCGAAAAGGCCCAATAAATAAAAAAGGGAGATACCGCGAGATACCGTTTTCTGTCACGATATACCGTTTCATGACAATCATTAAACATAGTTTTGCTTGGACTTATCAACCATTTCCTTGAAGCTGGGCCGGGTCCTAAACACTATGTACGACGTTTGATAAGATAAGACGTATCACACGTGTGACAAGGTAACACTGCCTTATCACACTGGTGATAAGATAGCACTGCCGTATCACACGGGTGATGAGAGAACACTGCCGTGTCATACGGGTGATAAGATAACACTGCCGTATCACACGGGTGATAAGATAGCACTGCCGTATCACACGGGTGATAAGATAACGCTACCATATCACACGGGTGATAAGATAACACTGCCGTATCACACGGGTGATAAGATAAGACGTATCACACGGGTGACAAGGTAACACTGCCGTATCACACGGGTGATAAGATAACACTGTCGTATCACACGGGTGATAAGATAACACTGCCGTACCGCACGGGTGATAAGATAACACTGCCGTATCACACGAGTGATAAGACAACCCCCCCCCCCCCCCCCCTCGGACGACTTTCTAATCCGACTTTCTGGACAATGGAGAGAGCGCAAAAACGCCGTCCGATACGGCTATATATGCAAAGCTTTCGACGATATCTATTACGGGGGACTACAGTAATCAGGACCCATCATATACACAAAAACCTACTTATTTCAGTATTTTTTACTACTGAAAGCACTTTTAGTCCGGATTACTATGTTCCCCCGAAATAGATATTTTCACAGTTGCCAGTTTCGATGCGTGCGCCCCGTTCCCCCTTGCGTCGGGACAAAGCCGGCTCAGAAAATCATCCCAGGACATATGCGTGCCACCTTGTGTTATACCAGGCACGAGGTACGCACCTCCGAGGGAGGCGGGGTGGAGTCACAAGCGTAGCGTATAGCGCTTCGCAGGCTCACTTACCTCAACCTGAGCTCTTCTCATCGGCTCCTCGTAAATCTCTCTCCGATACTTGGGCGGCACCTCCACCTCGTACAGGTCAATCACGTATCTATATACACAGCAGTACGAAAGAAAAAGAAAACAATACTTTCGTGGGGGAAACGTGGAGTGAGCCGGGGGGCCAAATACAAATATCCCCACCTCAAGTGCGTGAGTCGAAAAAACATACGTCTAAAATATCAGGGGTCTTCACGGGTCATGACCATGACCAACCCGCGGGTCGGTTCAGGAACTTTTTGAAAACTCAAGAGTCGGGTTGGGTTGGGTCGGGTCCGATCGGGTCAGGAGGTTTTTCCAACTCTCACGGGTTGGGTCGGGTCACCCTCACCCGACCCGACCCGACTCGACCCGACCTGGCCTGATCCGCGGAGTTTGACCCGACCCGTGAGCATCCCGAAAAATATAAGGGGGGGCGTATTGGGTTGAGTGAGGTCGGAGAAGTGCACCGTGCGACCGAATATCTCCGAAAAAAAGCTTGCACTTACTTAGACTCCCTTCCACCAGCGCACAAAGCAGTTGGCGACAGTTACAACTATCGATGACAGTTACAACCATCCACCGGCGCGAGCGGATTCCAGGGCTGTTCACGGGACGGGTCGAAACTCACGGGTCGGGTCGGATGGGGTCATCTATAACCCGACTCGACCCGGCCCGATTTCGACCAGACCCGTGAGATTTCGAATACCGTCTGCCCCGACGCAACCCAACCCGACCCGACGCTTGAGATTTGGAAGACCTTCTGACCCGACCCCGCGGGTCGGGTCATGAACCGTGAAAAGCCCTGGTGAATTCCTAGCGAGAGCTGCCCTATCTTGCGCATATAAAATTCAGCAGTACGTAGTGACGCGACCGCAAGGTAGGAGAACGTCGCTGGCGGCACACAAAAAGAAGCGGCTAACTCCATTTTTGTGGCATGGCTCAGTCGAACTCGCCCCTGGCTGGGCTGTTACCAATAGCCTTCCTGGGAAGGAAGACTAAATGGAGTGTGTGCGCCACGAAATCAGCGTATACCTGGTACTCGATATCATGCAAGGCCGAAGTCGTATGACCATAGACCCTCGCATTTCCGCAGTACCCGCATGGAGCACGTCGGGTTTTCACCGACCAGGTAGACATTGATTGCACCAAGGGCGACACCAAGGGGTTACTCATAACCGTTTACCGCAGCGCGATCACGGCCGCGTCACCAAAACAAAAACTAGAAGTCATCAAGAAACAAAAACATGTCGAGGGGTCTTGATCTCCATCTTGTCAAGAAATCCTTTCGTGCGAGGAAGCTTTTGTAAAAAAAATACACTTCGTGTGAAGAAAATTGTGGCAGCAGAATCGTGCCAACACGCGCCAAGAAAATTGCTTTAGGAGACCGTTTCGGGTAAAAAAAACGCGTCAAGATAGCCGTGTCAAGATAATACCCGCGTTCAGATAGCTGCGTTCATAAAGCAGTGCTCGAAAAACCACGTCAAGGAAACCGTAAAATAATCTATTACGGGGGACCATAGTAAATAGGTCCAAATATTGTTAGTAAAAATAGGTAAACATATAGGTTTTTATGTATACCGTAGGTCCTCTTAACTATGGACCGCCGTCATAGGGGAATGTCCAGATAATCGTGTCGAGACAAACCAATATCTTCGTCCAGCTGTCGTGGATCACGAAAAAAAAAAAGGTGCCCCCCAAAAGAAATAGTGTCAAACTAACTAAATTACGTAAAAAAAAACGTGTCAAGGCAGCCATTGTAAAAAAAAAAAAACATGATATTAATAAAATCATGTAAAAAATAACCATGTCAAAACCAATGTAAAGAACAACCATGTCAACATAATCGCGCCCTTGCCTGCAAAGATCTTGAGCGCTGTCCTTTCCGTACATCTCGAGGTACAAGAACCACACCGCGGGGTTGACGCCTCGGTAGTCCACCCTCGAAACCAGGCCTTCCACCGGGGTCTTGAGATCGTCTTCCACCAGGGCTGTTCGTTTCCAAAGAGCAAAATAAAACCGAAAAACCCGTCGATCGACCAACCAACCAGGCCACTTGCATATCAGGTCAGAGCGTTTCTCGACCAATCAATAGACGGAGGGTTCCTAACGTCTGGACTCTGTTGGTTTCCGAGCAAATTTATAACAGCAGAACCGAAAAAAACGTGCGATCAAGTACCAAAGCGGTTTTGTTCCGAGAACAATCGAGCAGCAGAACCGAAAATCCGATTGATCAACCACGAGGACTGTTTTGCTCGTTTACAAACCAATCGAGAAAAACAAGGGAAAACACAATACGATCGATCAACGATCGGGGCTTGTTGTTCATCCCCAAGCCAGCAGAAAAGAAACCGGAAGAACCGATTAACGGCGGATCAATCACACCAGGGAGAGTTCGTTCCCAAGCCGACCAAAAGCAGAAGCAGAAAAAAAAGATCGATTGATTGACCACCGGGGCTGTTCGTTTCAAAGCCAACCATAAAGCTGCAGAACCGAAACATCGACCGACCAGCCAACCAGCTGTGTGCGGCCATCGTACATATACACCTATCACGGATCAACGCCCAGATGGGTAGGGTGACTCGTGTACTGAGTCAAGCTGGGGAGACCAAGGAGAAGTTTTAGTGGGTTCAACTCCTACACTGCCTGAGTCGGGAGAGATAAAATCTCGACTCAGGTGCCTACATTCTCGGGGTAAACCACACTTTGATGACACGGTCAGAGACAGCCCCGACTAAGGTGGGAGAAACAAAAACCGGGTTCGAACCGGAACACGAAAACTGCTTGATAAATGAGTGTGAACAGGGGTTTCCTCCCGCTCTCCGGGGGCGCTAAAAAACACACACACACACACCTACAGTATCACGGTGGAACATACTGTAAGAATCAGAACCAACTACCGTATGGTTGTGCAAACATCGGGGGATACATGGTTGCCGGGTCCATCGTGGATTCTGATTAATGTAAGTCCCCCGCACGAGAGATTTACCATCCACGATCCTCATATCGCTAGGTTAGGCTTCGTACAACAGTACGCCGTCGAATAGTAACCCCTTTCGGATTGCCGTCCCGTTTGGGGGACGAAATTACTCGGAACTTAGACTCAGATTTACCTGTATGTTTCTTCTTGTGCAGGGCGGTGCTACTTGTAAGAGGGTTCATTAAAGAAACTACCTGGTGGGGAGCTAAGGACATTTTGGCTCGAATTCTGCTCGAAGCATGCTGCCGCTGCTATCAGGAGTGCACTTAAAAAAGAATCGGACACCCCACCGCCCATTTTCAAGACCAAGACAGGGGGTATACTAAAACCAAGTTAAAAAGTAGAAAAAAAAAACGTTTTTCGCAACTTCGTCCAGAAATACTACTTCACCATTGGTTAGGTTTTTCAATTTTACCTTCCTAGGAGTGTGGTGTCGTTTTTGTATCGTCGTGCATCCCTGCTGCTCAAGACGAAGAATCGTTCAAGAAACAGAACGCAACTCAAAATGCAGTCTGCCCGGTTAATTTTTGAGGTGTACAATAATTGCCCACACGTGCTACGTTTTTTTTTGTTTTGTCTTCGGTGTCCCTCACCGGAGATCTGGCGGTGTTTAGATACGTTGAGGGCGATCGGCCGAGAAACCTTCGCATAGTTAACTTTTTTTTTATGTCGACGGTGCCGTTATGCTTCCTTTTAAACTTACATATACAATCCTAAAGCACACCCTGCTTCATCAAATAAGAACAAATGTATACTAGTGAGAGTAACAGTAGTCAGTGCTAACCCCGACTATGACAGTTTCAGTCGTGACAGAGAAATATCCATCGTCGAACTCACGCCGACAGGAGGGCAGATGTCTGGAGGCATACCAACATACACAAGCAAAAGCGCAGCGCTCCCTCGTCTTCCAACCGCGTCACACGCGCAAAACCGCGCGAGTGTAAGCAGACGCAGGGTACGAGCGGACAGCGCGACACCGCCTGCTGTTGATCGGTGGATAAGGTTACCGTCGTGGCATTTCTCGAGCTCGCCCAAAATAAGAGTTTCTCAAGAGTGGTGTCGCGTGCTACACCTTCGTTGCTGATGCGCCCTGGAGGGGGTCCTTCGCCTCGGACGAACTTCGCCCAGCACTGTAACCATTTCGTGTCCACCATGAACCAGCACTCTCGGCGAGGGTTAATGGTCGCCCTGCAGCAGACGAGTCGCATATCCATCGGGCGGTCGGAAGGGACGGACGAAAAAAAACACCAAAAAGGTGTCAGGAAAAGCTTTCTGAGCATGCCCCCCCCCCCCCAAAGAAAAACACGAAAGCAACGGCCGCAGTTGGAGCTCCTTGAGCATGCGAGAACGACATGTGGGAACGGGGGGGGAGAGAGAGATATATTGCAGTATGAGATAAATGGAGAAAGGGGGAGTTAGAAGCAGAGATGTACGAAGGAGGAAGTGGATAATTAATTCAGCCAGTATATCATCCTGGGCACACGACGAGCCTACCGAGCGTCAACTCCAAAAAAAGGGACGAACGGGTGACATGGTTGCCGTCTTGTCGCCCCGATGGCAATTCCCCGTGTCCTTCGTGTTTATGTACGCGCTGTGCACTCGTTCGTAGCGAGTTACAGAGTAAGTGCATGGTGTCTACCTCGTACCACTCTGGACGGAAATGTAATGACCGTTTGGTATTCATGTTGAAGTCTAAACGGTCCTTATATTTCCACCACGAGTGGTACATACCAGGTACCAAGGAAACGAGCACTAAGAAAGCCAGGCTAAGATTTATTGTAGGAAAATAAATGAAAAACGGGGGCCATTATGGCGAAGTTAGTGTTTAACGTACCCTTTACCAAAATAATAAATCCAGCGTGGGATGGACAGACAGACAGCATTTCTGATTCTTAATAGTAAGTACAAGACACCAATGTACCACGCATGGCACAGATCATCGATCTATCCATTAGTAGTAGACCTTTCAGGGCAGATACATTCCTGTTCCGCAGGATCTAGCTAACGTTGCAGGGTGGGAGCCGTATTCTGCACGATCTAGGACATGGTTACCGGGTTGGATCTGTACTGTACAGGTCCTGTACAACCTCTCATGACGGCAGGGTGGGATCTAGATGATGTATCTCTAAATAGATCGTGATCTGTGCGACGTGTGAATAGCAACAAAACGAGCACTGTGAAAGTCGGGGTGAGATGTGCAGGAAAAATAAGAAAGTCGCGAGCATTTGTAGAAGTTGGTGCAGAACGTGTCCTGTCATAAATAAGAAACCCATCCTGGACCACCTTCCTGTTTTTTTTTCTAGTATATATCCGGTACCTTGTAGTAGATGTCCTGTACTGCTGCAGCGGGGATGACTTCGAAACGGTCTCGGCGTGATGGCAGCTGCAGTTATCGTGGTTGTCTTGTGAGCATCAAACATGATATTTTCCAGGGCTTCTCGCGGGTCTTGACCCGACCCGCGAGTCGGGTCACGGGTGTTCACAGTGTCACGGGTCGGGTCGGGTCGGGTCGGGTCGGGTCAGGAAGTGTTAAAAATCTCACGGGTCGGGTCGGGTCGGGTCAAGAGGTTTTTAAATCTCACGGGTCGGGTCGGGTCAGGTCAAGAGTTTTTTCAAATCTCACGGGTCGGGTCGGGTCGGGTCAAGAGGTGATGAAAAGCTCACGGGTCGGGTCAGGTCAAGACCCGCGAGGAACGGGTCACTCGCGGGTCGGGCCAGCGTGACCCGCGAGTTCTTTTCTGCTGACCCGCGCATCCGGCCCGCGGATCCGACACTCAAAACCCTTCCCGCTCTTACTCCAAGGCCTTTCTCGTACAAATGCTCAATAGTACTCCTTTGGTATCTTATTCAAACATTAAAACACTGCCAAATCCATATACGCATGCCCGCATCCATTTATACCCACTACAGCCAGGCCACATATCGCTTGTGGGCACAAAAATGAATATTAAATTGTTTTTCAAGTGTCGACCCAAGGGTCGGATCCGCAGGTCGGACCTGCGGGTCAAGATAAGTGTTCTCGCGGGTCAAGGTGACCCGACCCCCATGAAACCCGTGTCTCACGGGTCAATCCGAAGGTGGCGGGTCGGGTCGGGTCAACAACTTTATAAATCTCACGGGTCGGGTCGGGTCGGGTCAACAATTTTTTTTTTATCTCGCGGGTCGGGTCGGGTCGGGTCGAGTCAAGAGGCTTTCAAAATCTCGCGGGTCGGGTCCGACCCGACCCGACCCGACCCGTGAGATTTGACCTGACCCGCGAAAAGCCCTGATATTTTCGGACTTCAGGATGAAAGATTACTCCAGGATGAAATGCGAAAAAAAATGGAAATTTCTCAAAAGATACCAAGGAAGCCAACTTTTTTTTTTTCGTTTCTGGGGTGAGTAGATATCACCACGGCACCACCTCACGGGTTTTTGGGGTCCTAGGACCCAGCGTCGCCGTTCACTGTCGCATACGGGTTTTCACCTATTTCGGCCGTTCCCGGTGGGGGTAAGAATTCGATTTTTCGTTTTAGCGGTGGTGAGAGGCGATGCGAGATCGTATGACACCAAAAAATCGCGAGGTGGTGCTTTGAGGTTACTTCTACCCACCCTAGAAATAGGAAGATAAACAAATGTTTCCTTGGAATCTTTTCAGCAATTTCTATATTTTTTACGTTTCATCCTCAAGTGATATTTCATCCTCAAGTCCAAAAATATCCTGATTCAGGAGAAGCACGTGCGCGGAGACTCGGTCGCACCGAGGTGGAAGGATACGCGACGCGGAGCTGGGTTTCGCACATCAGCAGCAGCAGCACCAACTAAAACAGCCTGCTTGGTTTCCCATGTTACCGCTGTCTGTCGGCCTGCCTGCCTGATTGTCTGATTGCCTGTTTGTCTGTGCGCATTCTGAGCAGCTCTCGGGTGGCTTGCTCGAGGAGGAGCTTGAGCTGGAAAAGTAACAGGGCATTTTTATTTTCGAGTTTTTCAAAGCAGCAGCAGCAGCAGCAACAGTACCACCACCAGCACAAACACCACCATCAATACCACCACCACACCACAACTACCAACGTCAACCGGACCACCAACACCTCCACCACCACAACTGCCACCACCACCACAACCAATACCACCACAACCATCACAACTACCACCACCACCACAACCACCACTACCACCGGCGCCACTACAACCACCAACTCCACCCGCATCAGCACCACCACCTTTCCAGCTTTCCACAGCTACGACAGCCCATCATGTAGCTCTACTCACACTGCCGTTGTAGCATTCAAACGTACGTAATACTCGTACACACGTATACCACCTGCCTCGGATAAAAGGCTATCACGGAGGACCATAGTAAATAGGACCAAATATTGTTAGTAAAAATAGGTAAATATATAGGTTTTTATGTATACCATAGGCCCTATTAACTATGTCCCCCGTAATAAGAGATGATGGCAGTCGGTCAAAACGGCAAGAAGAGCAGCAGCAGGAGAACACCTTCAACCTACAGCGGTGCGTACAGACTCGACCGTGAGAAAAAAGCAAAGCCCGAACAGCCCAACAACAGTACTCTTTACAGCGACAACGGCATAGACTAACGGATAAGCTCTACCAGGTACCTGGTACGAATTCGTAGTATACTGATAAGAATATGTACGAACAAAGGCTTTGTGCCTACGACTATGAACTTACGCGTACGCATTATAACATCCAGAAAACGGTATACCGGTAAAATATTCGTACAGGGTACATATGCACAGGGCACATAAAATGGTAGGGTTTTAGCCAAACACAGGTACACTAAAACCGTGTAAAAAACACACGCCAGCAGCCCTGCGATTGGCCAGCCTTACATCGTACCGGGTAATATGTTTATGGGTTGCAATTGGCCACTTCCCCTCGATTCGTCTACTTCGTCTAGCTTTCAACTGCTGTTTTAGCCTGATTTTGAGCCAATCAGAGGCCACCGACTGCTTCTGTGACTTTGTACGTCTGTACGTATGTACAAGGCGCTTTGCTCCGCGGGTGGCCTACGCCGCCCGCTACGCTCGTTCAGCAAGGAAAAGTGCATCAAATTATGCGAAGCGGAAAGAGGTCCACGATTGAATATAGTTTTCTCATGATTGATCGTAGTTGCAAACTGGCGACTTGATACTGCCAAGAGTCCCGCGCCATGCTTCATTCAGGAGAAAACAGCTCTGACGCCACATACGCTTCGCGTCGCGGGCGGTTTTCCGCTACGCTCGCTCACATGTCGTACATACGTACATACCCCAGGTAGGGTACTTATTTTCTTCTTTCGATATGCTCTGTGTCTGTGTACTCGTCGTATGTACGAAAGATATAGCACAGCACGGCACAGCAGCACCCCAAAAACAATGAAAATGAAACCGAAAAATTCGGAAAGAAAAAAATCCCCGTCCCCTCTCGTGTAATAATTTCCTGCCTGATTGGAACACCTTACACCGGTCAAAAATAAAAAAACCAAACAGCAGAGCGTCAGCCTCGTACGCCGCCCGCCCCTCTCGCGACAATCTCACCATCGATTCAGTCCGCGTAAAGCTTTCCTCCCTCTCTTGCACAGTGAGCCCTGTCACCCGCTTCGCGTGAAGCCCGGTGCTCATCGTGGACCTCGTTCGCCAGCTCGACAATGTTGGTGCTCCGACTACTTCACTCTCTGTTATTTTTATTACGGGGGTCCATAGTTAATAGGACCAATGGTTTACATAAAAACCTATATACTTACCTATTTTTACTAACAAAATTTGGTCCCATTAACTATGGACCCGCGTAATAGTTTCGTCGCAAAAATAAGCACCACTTGAATTTATTTTGCTCATCAAAACGACCCTTATATACTCGTACATAGTATAACCGGAACCACACCAGAAGGCCAAACAGAGCCCATTCATGCTTCCCTCGTGTCTCGGGGCACACGCGACCCCTAGTCACGAAAACGGCGACCGCGCTCCTTGCAGCCCCCCCTCTATCCACCAGCACCCGCTGACACCCGCGACGGTGCCGCGCTCGCCCGCGGAACCGTGCTCGGAGTACACGCACGCACGAAACGAAAGAAGAAAAAAGGAAAGAAGGATTGACAGTGCAAAGAGAAACGGAGAAAACAAAGACCCGCTGGAAAGGTCCGGCAAGTACTAAAAGGAGGCGATTTCCAAGTGGGAGCTCTGAGAGGCCAGGGACGTACCAACCGAGCACGCTCAGAGAGGGAGATATCTATAAGTACTTCTATACCTGGTGCATACATACGCGCATTCCCCTTTTTCCTTTCTTCTTGTTCGAGGAGTACGATGTGCTTCAGATGTTGTGTGTTTTATATACGACTACGTCTATATTATTAGTATGTACTGGTACGAAGTATGGTCATAGCAGTAGTATATAGTACTGCTACTTGTAGTAGTGATACAGCACGATGGACACACAGCACCACGGACACAGACGGCAGTTCGTCTGCTCCACCCCACGTCGAGGTAGGCTCAGCTTTTAGTACGTCAAAATGAGTTCGTGTCGAGAAAGCGGTTCCTCGAGGATGGTCAAGGCTTCAAAGCTGTCAACGGAGAGGGGGGGCCAGAAGAACTCTTGGAGCACCGGCCGTGGCGATTAAAACGAAGCCTAGTGACCCCCCGCAGCCGGTCCGAGTGGAGCCTGTGGTGCCTGTACCCTCACGAAACCAAAGTTATTCAGATTTTGGAGGCCGCACGCTCACTGCTGCCAGGCGCCAAAAAAACAAGTTTGTGATTTATTCCTCATGGCCAAAATCCTGCTCACCTCCTAGGGATAGGGACAACTTTTGTCAATTAAAAGGTTGTGAGGCGTTTCAGTCGATTTTTGTCCGCCTCCTCAATGCCGGCCGAGCAAGTTTTACACAGCAAGATATAGGCGGGGAGTGTGGTGTGGAGGCGAAGGACGACCGCAGGAACTATACTGCTACTACTACTGCTGTGCTCTCGAGTGGTTGCAGGGGACGCCCTGCTGCTGTGCCGCAGCTTTTGGGTCCACTATATACGTCAATGGAATTGTGACGAGCTTGTCGATCCAAAATAACAACCGCACAGCTCGAACAACAGCATAGACGGCGGTGCGTGGTGGTGGTGCAGGCAAACGGTGGCGACAGCAGGCACGTGCGTACTGCTGTCCTCTCGACTGGCTGCGAGAATTTCACTGCTGCTTAGAACAGCAGCAGAGGAGTTCAGCAGTTTTTTTTTTCTAGGTGGCGGTTGTTGATCGTTGTGGTCGGTGTTGTTCCGAATCGGGATGTCACTCATGCTATACATGCGTCCGCGCCCCCAGCTTTGCTTACTATCCATCCTCGGTGCTGCATCGTAGGCTCCGATACATGCAACTAGTCATAGAGTACACCCCGGATATGTGCCACCTCACGCGCATGATTTTGCCTGCTGCTACTGCTGCTGGGAGCCTGCTGCTGCTGGAGGATGCGAAGTTTTGTCTGGTGGCAGTTGGTCGTTGATCGTTGTGATGGACGTGGTCGGGAGTCAGGATACATACATACATACATACATACATGCATACGCCCGCATCCCAAGCTCTGCCTATCTATTTATCCTCGATGATGCATCGTAGACTCCGACACTTGCAACTAAAGGTACAGTAGCCAAGAGTACACCCCGGATGTGCCACCTCTCGCAGATATGTGTGGTGGCAGTTGGTTGTTGATCGTCTCGGTGGGCGTAGTCGGGAGTAGGGATACATACAGCAGTACATACATACATGCATGCGCCTGCACCCCAAGCTCTGCCTATCTATCCTTGATGACGCATCGTAGGCTCCGACAGGTGCATCTACAACTACAAGTGAGAACAGTCTGCAGTAGTCAAGAGTACACCCCGGATGTGTCTCCTCACGCAGTTTAACCTATTGTTGCAGTTGGTTGTTGATCGGTGGGCGTGTTCGGGAGTCGGGATACATACATGCCCCCGCATACCAAGCTCTGCCTATCTATCCTCGATAATGGTACATCAGCCAAGAGTACACCGCGAATGTGCCACCTGACGCGCTGGTTTGGCCTGTTACTGCTGCCGTGGGCAACAGCAGGTGGCGGTTGTTGTTGGTCGTCGTCGTGGGTGTAGTCGGGAGTCGGGATACATATATGCGCCCGCACCCCAAGCTCTACCCATCCATCCTCCGTGATGCACCGCAGGCTCCAATACATGCAACAAGTCATAGAGTATACTGCGGATGTGCCACCTCACGCGTATGGTTTTGCCTGCTGCTGCTGCTGCTGGGCGGCGTGGCCGCAGCGGTGTGCAACAGCCTGCTTGTTGTACTCGTAGCACGCTGAATGCGATATTTGTGCTCAGCATCAGTTATAACGGCACTGTTGGCCAACCACGGCCATTTTGTAAGTTATACGGAAAGTCATAGCTTTGGTTAGATTGGTGCAAGCTCGAACAGTCTAGTCTGTTTTTACGTTGTTTTTTGCTTGTAAGTCATAACTTTAACTTCGTACCTATCCCTTGGCCCAGTGCCCAAAAACACCGCTTGCGGCATGTTTTGGGCTTCAGGATGTACCTGTATTAGGCTCATAAGGAACAGATATACCTTTTTTTGGATTTTCCTTACGTTTGTCCTTTTCTTGAAATCACTTGATTGTAAGAACCTGCCTCGCGCTCAGCGAGTCCACCACGATTTTTTGTCGCTTCTATTATTACGGGGGACCATACCAGGTAGTAAACAGGACCAAATTTTGTTAGAAAAAATAAGGAAATATATAGGTTTTTGTGTGTACCGTAGGTCCTATTTACTATGGTTCCCCGTAATACTAATAATACGATCTTTGCCTTCTTTACAAATCTTTCACAGAAAAAAATCTCTAGGACTAAGAATCGCCACGGACACAGCGAATGCTGGACATCTTTGCGTAGAAACGACGGAGGACAACATCAACAAGAACGTGCTCGAGACGCATCGCTGGAGTTGCTGGTGCGGCCTGCGGCTGCTGCTGCTGCTGCATGCTGTCGCATCATCAATGGACTAAAAATTTTGCTTTCTTGGAAAAAAAGCGGCAACATACATAGCAAACACGATGGCAACAAAAACAACCACCAGACGAAAGCATGGCGACGGGAGCACCCGCTGCACCACTGCAGGCACCGCCAGTACACAGGAGCGTCACGCAATGCACTCACGAGTCGTACTCCCCGATGAGCTTGAGCTCCTCGCTTCGCCTCCTCTCAAGCGTGTCGAGATCATCTCCGTACGAGGCCCTGCCCGCTCCGAGGTCATCCCCATCGCCACCCGAGCTCTCGCGCCCTGCAACGCCATTCTCTGCAGAACGTGCATCCTTCGATAAGATCGACGGTGGTGGTGGTGGTGGTGATTGTGATGGTGGTGGTGGCGGCGGCTGTGGCGATCGTCGTCGTTGTTGTTCTTGCCTTGTCGTTTGTTCTCGCCGTTTGCCTTGCTCGGAAGGAGCGGGGAGATTTCGGTTCTTCTGCCTCTTCTCCTTTTGTCCTGCCTCTCCCCTGGCTCCCCCCGCCGCTCCTTCCCCTCTGCTGGCCGGGCCAGTTGGAACCATCTCTTGCATCATGTTTATCTTGTCCTCCCTGGGAGGCGGAACACAGCAACAGCGCAACGCAATGTCACAGAGTCAGGTCAGCAAAAAAAAACGAGTGCTGCAGTGGTATTTACCCCGTATCCCTGTACCATAACGCCGTTCACAATTAGAGAATTATGTGGAAACCCATATCGACAAAATGTGGTGGAAATCGAGTTTATAAAGCCTTAAATTCATGTGGCGTTTGTTACGTAACATTTTTATTTTTCTAGCACATGAGAAGAAATTCCATTTTGACTGACGACAAGATCTGCTGTGTACGATCAGATGCACGTCCCCTTTGTTATATTTTTATTCAAGCTGCAAGTGACAGGACAAGGTGAGCTACCATGGTAAGAGTAAAATAAGGTCGACCTCACGCAGGGGTACGTACTGCTGTTGATTGGACCACGCCAATGGTGGCCACGGCGTATAGCCACGATTCAAATTCTCACCGATTTTTTCGCCTATGATCTATGTGCGTGCGCGGCGGTTGTGCGAACTTACTTGTATCATACCAGTACAGCAACAAGCAGCAAGCAGCACCAGTGTGTGTAGAAGTTCCACGTGCGGTACGAACGTGTACGAACTCGCTCGGCGTGTGTTTTGCCTTCTGGCCGCAACTTGGCTCTCTTACGATTCGAGCATTTAGTCGACGAGCGTATGTAGGAAGTTGAGCGTGGCGCTGAACGCTATGGGCGGAGGACTCGCTCACCGCAACACCGGGGGGTAGCAAATCGGCCATTCGTTGAGACGACACCGCACCAGAAGTCAGAAGCAATTATATACCACCACACTGAACCAAACACGAACATAATTGTGCAGTCGCACAGACAGGCAGTAGCTGCTGTGTTGTTGATCATTCAGCGAAGCAACGAGCTTTCATCTCGTCGTCGTGGGACTGGATGGAAATCATCGAACAAATAGATGAGCCTTTACGTACCTGACCTGGTACATACGAGCAGTAGTTACTACTGCTGTAGTGGTAGTAGGTACCTGTATAGTTTATCCGAAATGGAAGGACTTTGGGCTTCCAAATGATGCGATGATAGTGCAAGCAAGGTGTGTGCCAGAAGTATCACCTTTACATTTCATCTTCGGTATTGCCTTTACAGCGAGCGAGCGACTGCGGTTCAATATAGACAAGTTCCCAGAGAAGTACCAGATCACCAGGTAGGTATCGTTGATCAGTACAACAACAGCAGTAGTCGTAGCGTAAGTACGTACGTGGTGTGTTGTCTCGTGTGTGTTTTACTCGTTATTTCCTTCTATACTGCTCTAGATCACGATAGTGTCCCGTGTGCCAGAAGTATCACCATCTACTTTACTGCTGTGTCCGATCTTTGGTGTGTGTGTGTTCTTTTTCCTATGCGGTTCGATTTCGAGCTTCAGATTTGTATTTTCAATCTCAAAAATGAATGACCCTGCTTATGCAGTCCAAATATGCAAAATCCGATCGGAAATTTTTCGATTTGATGAGAATCCAATGACCCAAGTCGTTGACCCAAGTTGTCGGATTTTGGGCCAAAATCCGACGACCTGGGTCATCAGATTTTCAAATCGAAAAATGGCATGCTCTCTATAAATGCAAGATGTTATCCACGACAGCAAACAGCAGCAGAACGATCGATGAGTTGGATGGTGATACAACTGTATAGCGACGTTGCTTCGCGCCCGACGCGCGGTCGGCGCGTCCCTCCGTGGCCAGACTAGAGTCGGCTGGCGCGGGCTCGGGCCTAGAGACCAAGAGAAGCGCACTCGGCACGCGCCTCTCCGTGGATACGTACTCGTAGACTACACTGCTGTACAGCAGCAGCAGTCAGTCACGAAATGAAACACAAAATACCAAGACAGGTTGACTCTAGCGCACTCGCCACGTCTCTTCGTCGCCAGACCAGAGGCAGCCAGCGTGGGCTCGGACGCTTGGGTCCTACGCGCAGGGCAGCGCACCCAGCGCGTCTCTTCGCGGCGCCAAACCACAATAACAGCAGTTGGTCTCGGCGTTTGCTCGAATATCTACACGCACAAGGAATCTGATTTTTTCCGCATAGGAAGACTCTTTTGATTTGCCAAGTTCGTATCTGAAAACGCCATCGGGTCAAAAATCTGAAGCTCAAACATCGAACCGCATAGGAAACGGGTCGAATTAACTTGGAGTGTTTTTCAGTTTTTTTTTTTCAGTATTTTCCCGAAATTCCAGGGCTTTTCGCGGGTCACGGGGTGTTCAAAACGTCACGGGTCGGGTCGGGTCTGATCAGGAAGTGTTCAAACTCTCACGGGTCGGGTCGGGTCGGATCAAGAGGTTTTCAAATCTCGCGGGTCGGGTCGGATGACACCGAAAAAACTGAAAAAAACAGAAAGGCAGTCCTCGTTAAGATCCACCCTAAACCGTTCTTTCTACCCGTCGTTATCCAGCACAACCAGTGTCCGTGCCGATTCTTTAATCCTAGAGATACAAGTTCTGTACAGAAATGCTTCGTACGTTGCCACGTACCAGGCATGCAGTAAGTACAACAGTGGACAAAGCAATGCCATCATACTGGATACGACAGGCACGACATACACATTCTATTAATATGAAGTCGAGAAACGAAAGAAAACAACTAAAAAACCAGGGCTTTTCGCGCGTCAGGTCAAGGACCCGACACGACCCGCGAATATTTTGAGGTGTGTTGACTTGACCCGACCCGACCCGCGAGATTTGGAAAGCCTCTTGACCCGACCCAACCCGGCCCGAGAGATTTATAAAGTTGTTGACCCGACCCGACCCGACCCGACCCGCAATATTTCAAAACCTCCTGACCCGACCCGACCCGACCCGCCACTTTCGGATTGACCCGTGAGACACGGGTTTCATGCGGGTCAGGTCACCTTGACCCGCGAGAACATTTATCTTGACCCGCAGGTTCGACCTGCGGATCCGGCCCGTGGGTCGACACTTCGAAAACAATTTAATCCTCATTTTTGTGCCCGGCAGCGATATGTGGCCTGGCTGTAGTGGGTACGGATGGATGCGGGCATGTGTATGTAGATTTGGCGGTGTTTATTATGTTCGAATAAGATACCAAAGGAGTACTATTGAGTATTTATACGAGAGAAGCCTTTGGGTAAGAGAGCGGGAAGTGTTTTAAGAGTCGGATGCGCGGGTCGGACGATCCGCGGGCCGGAAGCGCGGGTCCGACCCGCGGGTCAGCAGAAAACAACTTGCGGGTCACGCTGACCCGACCGGCGAGTAACCCGTTTCTCACGGGTCATGACCTAACCCGACCCGTGAGCTTTTCATCACCTCTTGACCCGACCCGACCCGACCCGTGATATTTGAAAAGTTCTTGACCCGACCCGACCCGACCTGTGAGATTTGAAACACTCTTGACCCGACCTGACCCGACCTGCGAGATGTGAAAACCTCTTGACCCGACCCGACCCGACCCGACCCGTGAGAATTTGAACACTTCCTGACCGGACCTGACCCGACCTGTGACATTTTGAACACCCCGTGACCCGACCCGCGCGTCGGGTTATGACCCGCGAAAAGCCCTGAAAAAAACGAAGACAAAGAAGATAAATCGAAAGAGAAAAAAAGAAAAAGAAAAAATAGAATAAACAAACTGTCGTGCCGCCCCGCAGGGGATGTGGCAGACACTTGAAAAGAACGAGTTGGATAAGAAAGAAAAAGAAGAAAACACCACTACTTGTAAACAGGTATATTGAGACTAAGAACCTGGTACGAAGGGAAAATAACAGGCAAACCAAAGCACAAAGCACCCTCCAGGTAGCGGCAGCAGTTTGAGGTACGAGTAGCATAGCCAGGTTCTCCGTGCTAGTCCGCCTGTTGCCTTGCTACCCTGTCTGCCGTCTCCGTCCTGCATTCGTCAACTATGCCCCGCCCCTCGGCGTCAGACAATACGAAACAAGCAAAGCAGGCTTGTCATCCACCCACGCCACACACGACTCCTTTAATAAAGCTTATCAATCGAAGAAAGGAGGAGAAAGAAATAAAATGAAAAGCACAGAGGATCAGAGCAAGAAAGAAAAAAAAAAGAAGACAAAGGAAGACCACGTTCGAACCAGCTGCACCAGTTGGCGGCACGAGTATTAGTAGTATAGGCATGTTCTACTTCCTAGTCGCCCCGGTGCCTTGCCACCTTGTCTGCCATCTCCTTCCTAATTTCGTCCACCGCAGTTCCCTCCTACTCCTCCTGTTCCCCCCCCCTCCGCGCATTCCCTTGGTCGGGTTTTCTGCCACTCCTCCTTTCCCCCCCCCTCCCCCCATTCCCTTGGACACCACCCACGGCGGATGCGCGGCGCTGCCTACTCGGCTCAGCCTCATCCTCGCGCCACCTCACCATGAACCGTTGCTTCGAGGATCCCCCGGTACCACTTCCCCGCCTTTTTTTGCTGCAGTGGATCACAGTGCGGTCTCAACTCCAAACACCAAGGGGGGATGTTCCGTTGACCCTTCGGTGACTCGGAACTCCCTAAAGTCTTCGACTATGCATCTATGCCAAGTCTTGAACTGTCTGCCAGGTCGCGGGTTCTCCCCACCAGCCATCGTCCCGAACATTACCCGAGTGGGTAATCGCTCCTTGCTTTGCCATGCCACGCCCCCCGCAAAGAAGAGCCGCCGTTTACAAATGGTCGTTTCGATGCTCTCGCAACGTGTCATCTTGAGGGCCTTCGCGTACGAGAGGATGGTATGGTCAGTACGAAGTCGGCGCTGGAAGCCAATGGCTCGTAACAGGACCTGGTGGTGAGCCATTCGAAGCTTGGCAAAGTTTTCCGCTCTGAGAGTCCACGTCACACACCCGTACAGCAGGGTCTCAATCACCTCGGCCTTCAGCATTCGGACTTTCAGGCTAAGGGGGGCGGTCGTCCTGTCATACAACTCCGGGCCGATCCGTCTGAGGCATGCTCGCATGAAACGGGTCCGTCGGTCGATTTCGAGCGAGAGGTCAGCGTTTTCGTGGCAAATAGGCCGTCTGCTTTTACCTCTGGCCTGCTGCTTCGACGACGAGCGGTGGTGCGATGGTTGTCTGGTCTGGTGTTTGTAGAAGCATTGTCTCTGTCTTCTTTTGCGACACCGTGAGGCCTGCTGCTTCGAAGACAGTCACGATGACTGTCATCATTTTCGCGAGCCCTTCAGCCGACTTCGAGACAATTCCTGTGCCACCGGCGTACAACATGCCTCATACAGCCCTTCGCACGCACGCCAACGGCTCCTGCTCCTCCGTTCCGACTACTCCAGCATCACTGAGTTGGACCAAATCCCTTACGATGGCTCCGTCTTGGATGAAGCGTGCTACAGTAGTACGACGTGTAACGCAGCAGCGAAGAACACGTTGAACAGTAACGGTGATAGCACACAGCCTTGCCGTAGCCCCTGCGTGACATAAAACCATTCGGAGTGCTCGCCGCCATCCGTACGCACGCGAGCCCGCATGCCATCGTGGAAATTAAGGATAATTTTCAGCACCTTGGTTGGTACGCCGAAGCGTGTGAGTACCTCCCATAAAAGTACATCAACTTGTGCGAAGCGGACAGAGGTCCATGATTGAATATAGTGCTATAGTTTTTTTTTTTATGATTGACTCCAGTTGCAAACTGGCGACTTCATAATGCCAAGAGTCCCGCCGCCATGCTTCAGGAGAAACAGGTCGGAAGGCACATACGCTTCGCGTCGCGGGCGTTTCGCTCACATGCCGTACGTACGTACATACCCCAGGACCTGGTACGTAGGGTACTGATTTTCTTATTTTGAGTAGCTGCTGTATGTACGAAACAGCGAAAGAGAAAGCACAGCACGGCACAGCAGCAGCACCGCGCAAAAACACTGAACAATGAAATAAAACCGAAATTTAGGAAAGAAAAAAAAATCCCCGTCCCCTCTCATGTAATAATTTTCTGCCTGATTGGAACACCTTGCACTGGTCAAAAAAGAAAAAAATCCAACAGCAGAGCTCTCTTCGCTTCGTACGCCGCCCGCCCCTCTCGCGACTACCTCGCCACCGATTCGGTCCGGGTAAAGATTTCCTCATTCTGTGTCACAGTGAGCCCCGTCGCCCGCCTGGTGTGAAGCCCGGTGCTCACCGTGGCCGTCGTTCGCCAGCTCGACAATGGTGGTGCTCAGACTGCGTACCTCTCCCTTTGAGCTTCAAGACCGGTCGCAAAAATAAGCACCGCTTGAATGTTATCTTGCAATCCCGAACGAACCTTATAATCTCGTATATACTCTATCAAGAGCCACAAATGGAGGCCAGACAGAGCCCATTCATGCTTCCCTCGTGTCTCGAGGCGCACGCAACGCCTAGGCACGAAAACGGCGACCGCGCTCCTTTCAACCCCCCCTCTACCTGCCAGTAGCCGCTGATACCCGCGACGGCGCCGGGCTCGCCCGCGGTGCAGTGCTCCGAGTATACGCACGCACGCACACGAAGCGGAAGTAGAAAATAGGAAAAAAGAACCGAAAGTGCCAAGAGAAATGGAGAAAACAAAGACCTGCTGGAAAGGTTCGGCAAGTAATAAAAGGAGGCGATTCCCAAGTGGGAGCTCTGAGACGCCAGGGATGTACCAACCGAGCACGCTCAGAGAGTGAGATCTAAGTGTGTGGTTCTATTACGGGGGAACACAGCTATCAGGACCAAATTTGCCTCGAAAAAAGTACTGGAATACAAGGTTCCCCTCCGGGACACGCCTAGGGGAGTGGCGCAAGAACGAATTGACAACCATACGGCATACATATGATACACTATCACACAACGGTATGAAATATCTGCATATTTCTGTACTTATGGACATGTAGACTCTTCCAAGTACTGTGTCCGCATTTTTCGGGACAACACATATATGGAAATAGTAGGGTGGAAGTGTTACTTTCGACTGAATCGTTTTCATAGATTTTCTTGATGATTCCACCAAACATTAACGTTTATATCGTAACTGTCAGTATGTTGATGCATATCTTCGCTGTGGCACTCACGGCGAAGAAGGCCTATCCCGCACGAAACCGAAGACTGCCGACAAAAAAAAGGCTTGAAAGTACACTCCAAGCGCGACACACGGCACACACCGCACGCGCACGCGGGACACTCGGAACTCAGCAGTACTACAGTAGTGGGATGATATTTACCGAAATAGGCAAGGATGCACCGAAGAAGGGGCTGGAATTCTCCACCACACTCGGCTGCCCACGAAAATCGCATTGCAGCAGCAGCGTTGCTGTACCTGTGGCAGCATGTACCATACAACAGCAGAGACCCCCAGCTCTGCAGATCGCAGGATCCGATTAAAAAAACGACTACGGAGTACGAGTAGGAAGCCACAGCAATACAGATCGCACAAACTACCGCACACGCGTGATGTTGCTTCCTGCTCTGCTGGCGGGCGGCAGGCGTGTATTATAGCGTTGTATAGCCAGCGGGTTGTAGCACGCACCCTGCACTGCTCGTGTGTTATTTGTTTGGTGTCTGGGTTATGTACACAGTAAAAAAAAAAGTTGAAACACACACACACGATCTCTGCGAAGATCGAATTCACGCCTTCAAGTCCAAATCGGCCATCATGACCATTTGGCGGTAATGCGAAAGATCCATACTATTATTTTTAGCGGCGCGCGACACACCGGAAGCACATGCACAGCAGAGCAGAAGGGAGAGAGGTGGTGATATCGGATGACGGATAGCAGCCTCCGATAAAGCAACCAGCCACACCAGTACACCGCAGCGCGTGGTGTTTCTGGCCGCTGCTTGTGCTGTTGGACGGAGTTGTAACGTTGTTTGTGTTTGCTGCATTGTATCTGCTGTCTACAGATGTCTGCTGTGTGCTCGGGGCAAGAAAGCACAAAACAACCGCAATAGAAAGACCGTTAACGTATTAATATTCACTCTAAACGGTGCTTACATTTCCGTCCAGAGTTAGCGTGGGTCTGTCACACACAGCAGCATCAAAGTTAGGTATAGCGGACCGAAGGCTCCGATAAACGCATCTAGCCAAAGCAGTGCAGCGCGGATGGGTGTGTTACACACTCAAGGTGTTGTCTGCTGGTGCTTAGGAGCAACAGCGTTGTAGCGTCGTGCTCTCTGCCTGTTGTCTGTTGTCTACCTGGTACATATCTGGGCTGTGTGATCATGAAAGGGTAAAAAGCTGGCGACATTTTACCGGTACGTGCGTACATAGTAAGGCCTCTCGTGTTGAATTCAGGGAAATCGTCTTATCCACTCCCGCCGAACAAAAATATTTGAAGGCTTGCCACGCGCTCCAGAGGGCACGGATCGCGCCCGGACCTCAACCAATGTGTCCGGACGGGCTTCCCGTGTCGACTTAGCGTTTTGCCGAGAAGTGCTCGTACGAAGAGATATGTTCGAAAACGTGAGAAACTTTCACAAACACAACTATACATACAAGGCTCCCCTTCGGGGAGTGGGGTGATCCCCGTGGGGTTACCCCGGCTGGCATACGACCGGGAGTAACCAGCCACTCGTCAACAGCGATACTGTAGTTTGAGGAACATTCCTAACAAAAGCAATATTTATCCGTGTATAAATTGACGTTATGCCACCAGAAAAAAAAATCCACGAGGTTTTTTGTCGCGAATGGTGACGTCGATATTTCTTTTGCTTGCAAAAAACTAACGTCACGATTCGTGATTCGTGATTCGTTTTTTGTTCGGTAGGAACCTCGGCAACCATCAGGTATGCGTGTACATACAGCAAGAGGTATATACAGTAGCAGCAAGTATACAGTAGTAACAGCAAGCAGTGCTGCAGCAAACAGCACTACACTCGTACGAGTACTTAGAGCGAAACAGTAACACTACTGCTCTACAGTATACATTATTGTTGACCGTGAAGATACAACATAAATCAGGCTGAAATAACCGATGACAAAAATACGCCGCAACCTCATCCCAAGGGAAAATCGAAAATCGCGAAAACAACTTGAAGCAAGAGGGGACGCGAAACCCTGGCTCGCAAGCACACGCGAGCCCATGCCCGGTGCAAACGTACTAAAGCAGCAGCAACACTCTCTAGTACTACGAATACAGCTGTTTTCGCTGTTCATACCCCGGTACAGGCGAGCACGAACAAATGATAAAATTTTCCTTCCTGAGCGAGCGTAGCGGGCGGCGTAGGCCGCCCGCGGAGCGAAGCGCCTTGTAGCTACATATCGTATGCGTTGTACTGCTGTTGTGCCGGGTTGCTATGCTACTGGCTGCTGGGCTCTAAAAAATAGGGTTTCCAATTAAAACATTGAAGGTGTACTATTGAGGGCGAAAATAAACGGGCTCTATGTATTCCAATCCGGCTTCCGGGGTTGAAAATAGGCTCCGTCCCCTAAAAATTGGCTCCAAATCGACAATTTGTCGGCTTCTTATCAAACCACTTTTTTTCTTGTTCGGCTCCAAGAACCGAAATCGTTTTTTTTTTTTTTTCGGCTTTTTCGGCTGAAGCCGGACGAGGCTCGGTCTACCTCTGGGACGAACTTCCCGGCCAATTTTCTCGAGAACAAGAGAGAGGCACACACCGAGAAAGGTGGCTTGATACACCTCCACCCAGCGCAATATGGAAAAATAGTGGCAGCACTACTATTGATATTGCTGCTGTGTCATATGGTGTGCCTTTTAGAGGAGGATACAGGTATGTCGATGCTGGCCGGACCGCACTTGTTTTTGGTAAAGTTCTTCTTGTTGCTTATCTCATGGGAACTGACCTAGGGCACAGGAACAGAGTAAGAAGGGGAGGCTCAGCCAAGTACCAGGCTGACCCCACAATTCCCCTGAAACCGTGTATCTTCATACATGTGCGTTCTACTGAGACGTTACCGTAACTACTGTACAGTAACACGTCACGTGATCTCATACGCGTAGTTCGTACCAAGGTATTAGCCTGAGTTATCGTACTGGTACGTATTGCACCCCCTCATCAGTACGTGATACCATCACATTAGCCCACCCATTTCTTTCTCTTCCTTTCTTCGACTGATAAGCCTCATTGAAAGAGTCGTGTGGCGTGGGTGGATGACGAGCCTGTTTTTCTTGTTTCGTATTGTCTGACGCCGAGGGGCCGGGCATAGTTGACGAACGCAGGACGGAGGCGGCAGACAGGGTAGCAAGGTACCAGGCGGACTAGCAGGGAGACCCTGGCTATGCTACTCGTACCACAAACTGCTGCCGCTACCTGGAGGGTGCTTTGTGCTTTGGTTTGCTGTTATTTTCCCTTAGTTCTTTGTCTTACTCTGTTTACGACAAGTAGTGGTATTTTTCTTCCTTTTCTTTTTTTTTTTTCCAGCTCGTTTTTTTCAAGTGTCTGCCACTTCCCCTGCGGGGGGGGCACGACAGTTTGTTTCGTGTATCTTTTATTCTTTCTTTTTCTCTTTCGATTTGTCTTCTTTGTTTTTATTTTTTCTTTGTTTCGTTTCGTTTCTCTATGTCATAGAATGTGTATGTCGTGCCTGTCGTATCCAGTATGCTGACATGGCATTGCATTGCCCACTGTGCTTACTGCATACGTGGCAACGTAGTATCTCTGTGGCGTAGCTTTGTGACCACAGAACTTGAATCTCTTCTAGGATTGAAGAATCGGCACGGACACTGGTTGTGCTGGATGTCGACGGGTAGAAAGAACGGTTTAATGCGAAGAACACAAACACCCTTGCTTAGTAATGTGCAAAAATCACACGACGATCAAAGGATGATGACCGCATCATCCCAGAAATCGGAAAGGGAGGTCTGAGTTGCGGCTATTCGAAACAAATTAAAGAAGGCTAAAAATCTACCCCACACCTCGTAATGAGGCTTGCACCCTCACGCGTGTGGCAACCCCGCCGCAACAAAAGAAAAGGCTACGATACGCCTGCGGCAAGCCGGCTACGACGGGGCCGATAGTAATAACAGCGGCAGCGTGGACGGCCGATCACGACTCCGGCGCCACACCTTTACACGCTGCACGCTTGTTGCCGATAGCACACCATTACCCAAACGGTTTCTTCGGGACCCAGGACCAGCTTCACCTTCATCAGGATCAGCTTCATCCTCCTTTCCCCCCAACACCACCCCCCTCTCACCCATCTCAACGGTTATCGCGTGACCAAGTAGTTAGCTACTACTGCTATATACTACTACTTGTACGGGCAAGGTATCGGACACACCAGTACTACGAACAGCAGCAGTGGAGCTGTGCCGTAATATGAAGGCGTTGAGATACAAGGACTTTCGATACAGCAGCAGCGGCAGCAGCGGCAACAGCAGCAGCGGCAGCAGCAAGAGCGATGCACAGTTGAAGCAGAGAAAAATAATGGGTTTTTGCCAAAATCAGGTATACCTGGCCACTTTCGTGCCAAAAACAGTTACATCCTGAAATGAATTACAAACACACACACCAAGAGCCCTGCTATTGGCCAAGCTGACATTGTAACTGATTTTGGCACGAAAAGGCCAAGATACACCTGATTTTTTCTACTCTGTCTAGCTTTCAACTGATTTTGGCCAACTTTGAACCAATCAGAGAGGCCATACGTACACTTGTCTTTTCTCTCCGTATGCGTCTGCCCTCCCTCGGTTGAAATTCTTCTGTATTGACGTATGAACTCTGTACTCGTACGTCGTCCGTGAAAGCACGTATATACATGCATACATGCGTACGCTGGTTTCACTTTTTCTCCTTTGGGGTGTGCGATGTGCTTCAGGTATTAATAGTTGTGCGTACTCTGTTGTTTTGCATGTTCACAGCAGTCTTTACAGCGCCATGGACACTCGGCGTTTCGTCTGCACCACCCCGCGTCGAGGTGGTCTCAGGTTTGGTACGGCAAGATAATTTCGTGCCGAGCAGGCGGTTCCGCGAGGACGGTCTGGAAGCTTTAAAGCTGTCAACGGGGGGGGGGGGGGCGCCAGAGTAAATACTCTTTGCGCTCCCTCCGTGGCGAAACAAACGAAGCATATTAATAGTGACTCTTTGCAGGTCCAAGTGGAGCCCGTGGTACCTACACCCTGAGGAAAACAAAAAAAAAAACAGATTTTGGAGGCCGTGTGGCACGCTTAATGCTTAAGGCGCATTTTTTTTTTTTTTTTTTTCCCGGATTGTCATGAGCATCAATCACACCGCTCGTGGCGCGCGTTTTTTTACCTGATTTTAGCATGTACCTGAGTTTGGCTCAAACGGATCGGGTAATACCTGATTTTGGCATTTGCCCAAAAATAATGCCTCCTCCCGTGACAGCAGTCCTTTCTGTCCTGTGACCACAGACTGCGTTATGGCGTTTAGTTGAAGTGAGAACAACAACAACAACAACAACAACGATGACACCAACACAACAACAAGTGTACAGCAGTTTTTTACGGATTCACAGCATTCATTCGCGGTGTATAGCACGTACTTGTATCGCGCAATCGTTCTGTCCCACAAGCAGGCGGAGTGTTGTCTGTGTCATCCCCCCCCCCCCCCGTGTCACCCACCAGCGGAGAAACGTTTCTCTGTGTAACAGCATGAGGACTTTTGGTGTAAACCCAGCATCGTCTATCTATCCGTCTTTGATACGCAATGATTAGCCCGAGTTTACCCTTTCGTAGGGCTGCACTCCCGTTTCTGGGACAATTGGGAACAAATGACTTGGAACTACAGTAGAGTCAGATGCATGTTCTAGGACAGTCAAGCACTAAAAGGTGTAAGAGCACCCAAAATAAGATAAATCGGGGCTTGACCTCTTTAGGACTGCACTCCCATTTTGAGGACAAACGACTTGAATTTAGTGTCAGATTCATGTTTCTGTGAGCAGTGCTATTAATAAAGTGTTTATAACCTCTTTGGAACCCCCGAGATAAGATAGCGGCCAGAACACGATGTCTTTGGTGCTATCAACCGTCTACGCCCCGCTTCGCGGGTAGGATCGTGTTGCACCAGTGCCCGTCCCGCACTGTACTCCTTGCATTGTAACTTGGACACCATGTTGTAGAATATCATCCCCCAATCACGCGGTGGCTGCTGCTGTAACCGTCATTTTTTTTTGTATCGTCAATGTTCCTGTCTGAAGCCCCAAGCGGGTCAAGAGCGGTGAGATCGGCATGCCCCGCCTATACTAAAAGGTATAAATTGCCCACTACAGATAAGAACAAATTGTAGTTACGTAGTCTAATACCGTGGTACGTAATGGAAAAACGGTGTCTTAGTTTCCGGGGGGGGGGGGGGGGGGGTTCCTACATGATTTCAGCGGCTGTATTTCACGGGGAACTTGGAGTACAGCAATAGTGGGCCCTCTGTAGTGCCGGTTGAGTGGTGACGGTTGCCGGCTATAGTGCCTGTGGAATCGCTTTGGACTAATGGGATTAGCCAATATGGTAGTGTGCGGAGTAATTAGTGCCGATTGCCGCTGTATGTAGTGCCGGTACTGCTGGCTGGCGCACACCGGCACTATTGAGGGCCCATTGCTGTACAAGTATAATACCTTTTTCTGTTGTCAGGAGTCGTGTCACCCTATTTGCGAGAGCTTTCGATTGCGGTTGGTAGATTATACTCGTATGTACAGGGGTCTTGGTTTAGAGCTTTCCCGAGACAGCACAATTTTGCGAAGTTTCCTAGCAGTTGCCCAAAAACGGCTATCATTACTACCACTACTACTACAGTACGTCTACTACTTCTGCTGCTGCTACTACTGTACTTCTTCTACTTTTTTCTGTTTTTTTTTTATCCTCCGGCGGATTGGTAAAAATAAGGCTTAAGCTCACCACACTTCCACGTTCAAATTTCGTGTCTTCTACTACTACTGCTGCTACTACTACACTTACTGCTGCTACTACTACTACTATTAATACTGCTACTACTACTACTGCTACTGCTACTACTACTACTACTACTACTACTACTACTACTACTACTACTACTACTACTACTACTACTACTACTACTACTACTACTACTACTACTACTACTACTACTACTACTACTACTACTACTACTACTACTACTACTACTACTACTACTACTACTACTACTTCTACACTACTACTACTGTACACTATTACCACGACTATGTACTACCAGGTATACTTGATGCTACTATTAATACACCCCCCCCCCCCCCCCACACACACACACCACTCCTTCTCCTGTCATGTCCAGAAACTTCTTATTGGCCATGACCGGCCGGGGCAATGGCGCAGGCGAAACCTTAGCGACGGCAAGCTCATCCAAAATACCGCGGAGGCGGGATTTTGCTGTGGGGGCTGCGGCTGCCGTGGCAATGGCTTGTACAGCGCTGCTTCCACGTGGGGGCGATGCGCAGCCGGCACGATACATGAACGGGGGGGCTTGGAAGACGTTCCTGAGTGCGGGTGGCGACCGGGCGGCGGGAGCGAGCTGGTTCGATCGGTGGTGAGGGAAAGTGCTGCGGGGGCTGTTTTTTTTTTTTTTTTTTAAGTTGGTGGTTTTAGTGTGTGGTTGTCAGTTTTTTGTGGTGTGGTTGACGGAGGAGTTGGTATTACGAGGGGCTTATATATTAATATATTAAGCAGAACCCACGATGGACAAAAAAAAAAACACGTGTCGTCTACACACTATATTTGGTTTATGATACTATTACGGGGGACCACAGTAAATAGGACCAAATATTGTTAGTAAAGTTAGGGAAATATACAGGTTTTTGTGTGTACCGTAGGTCCTATTTACTATGGCCCCCCGTGGTATGTCCCCCCCGTGGCAATGAATATAATAGAAGGGTAGGATAATCAGTATACTTGAGTATACGAAGAAAGCTTGATGCAGTTTCATTCTGGTCGACGGAAAATTCTCATGAACCTCACACCGACGGAAAAGGGCTGAGTGGTGACGAATACCACTATGTCTCGAAATATAGGGAACATTTATAATCTATAGTTATGTAAAATAGTTCCCTATGTTTCGGGACAGAGTCGTATAGTACAGTCAGGATACCGTTTGGAGTCAAAATCAAGCAGCCCTGATTGGTCCGTGGGCGTGTTCAGTTTCTCGAGGAAAACACCCTCCGTCAGAAGCCCGTAGGAGTGCCTGCTCTCTATTATTATGTTTGAGGGAGGGGGGGCGGCGGGGTTTACTCGTAAATTTTTTGGAATGCCAGTCGTCCGATCTGGCGCTCGAATTGCTCCGGGGAATTCACCAACGCCTCCATCTTGGACAGGTTTGTTAACCGTGGCGGAACGCGGGACGGGCGGGGGGGGGGGGGGGGGGGGGGGGGGGGGGGGGCGTTCTCATTTGTGGCTTGCCTTAGTATTTTGACCTTTGACCACGCATCCCTTTCGACACGGAGCTCTGTCCCTGCTCTCTAGTAGAGACACCTCTAAAACTGTTGGGCGCTCATTACGTTGTTTCCGTATATTGCAATGATGCGTTTTGCTGATCTTATCCCCCTTTTCCCGTTTCGCCGCCTTTGGCCACCATCTATCTCCTAGGATATTGAATTCTCGCTATTGTCTAGCGCACCAAAATTAAAGTTTTCCTTGCCACCTTCGTCTATTTTCCTCATGTTCTCGTAACACATCCCGTTCCTCCTTGCATATTTCACGTTCTCCCGATGAGTGAGTTCCACTCTCTACTGTTTTGCCTCAAGGACACACACCTGTGCATCTACTTCCTGCTCCCGGCTGCGAGTACCGGTATGCGTGTTTTTCTTTTTGGCAAGTCCAGGCCACGAAATCGCAGTTTTCAGCGTTTTAATTTTCAGCGTTTTTTTCGTGTCGGCTGCTGCAACATTGACTGAAACATGGCCGTTCGCTGGAACGTTGCCGTTGTGGACAAAATGGCCATTTACGTTAGCAAAATGGCCATTTACGTGGGCAAAATAACCATCTACGTTAGCAAAACGGCCATCTACGTGGGCACAATGGCCATTTACGTCAGCAAGATGGCCATTTACGCGGGTAAAATGGCCGTTTCTGGCGCTTGCCAGAACCGTTCGACGACGGAAACGCCGGTGATACTGATGACAGTGCCGATGATTGTCCAATGGCCACGCGGGTGGCAATTTCGCCGCATAATGGCAACGTTTCATGGAGTGGTCATGTTGCAGCGAACGTTGCAGCAGCCAACGGCTCCTGTTGCCGTGCGTTTTTTATTTTTTATTCAAGAACACCACCCCCCGGCGGGGGAACAAAGGGACATTGGTGGCCCCAAGAGGGGTGGGCGCGTTGACGGTATCAACTGTGCCATCCTTGCCGAGTACGAGACAACGACCCTCACCACCAGTACTCCCGTCACCGATTTTGAGGACGGGACGGACGTTGCCATCGACGTGGAGTAGGCGGTGGACGGGGCGACGTACGCGCGCGGGGACGGGAGGGGGCGGGGGCGGTGTACTCACTATCGTGCATGGCCGTAGTCGTATGATCATTGACCCTCGCATCCCTACCATGCCGGGACGGAGCACGTCGGGTTTTCAACGACCAAGCAGACATTGCTTGCACCGAGCGCGAAGCGAAACGTGAGGTGTTGGGCTAGTCGCATGAAGGGTGAGCTGCATCCTACTAAGAGCCGCTTTTGAGGCGGATGTTCTTGCGTATGGATGACAGCGTCAACTGAATTAATTTAATCTCTGGTGTGGCCACTTCCAGAGACAGGAATGGGTTTACTATGTAACTGCCTCGTGGGTGCCTCGCCATATACACACTTCGTGATACGATCATCCCACTTGTGCGGAGGGAGGGTTCTCCCCGCACAAAAGTTATCTATAGCTCGACCGCCAGCCGTGGTGACCGCCAAAAAAAAAAAGCGGGACCCTAGCTGTCTATAGCTCACGCAGTGAAAGGCGTGTTTTACAACGTTGTCGCCAATCGACGTCAACCCAACCTATATATATATATATACCAGGCATGTAATATAGGCGGGGGGGGGGGCGGGGGGGGGGGGGGGGGGGGGGGTACTCATGCGTTGCGTGCCTTGATATTTTGACCGTTGGCCACGCATCCCTTTCGAGACGGAGCACGGTATTTAGTGTTCCCTGGTATAAAAAGGGTATGGGGGTAGGAGAGGTTTGCCTCTCAAAGGCGCGCCGGGAGGGGGCCCTGCTTGTGTAACTTTCCACTCCTCAAAAGCAAGTGGGTTGATCTCCCCGCTTGTGTATCACCGCTAGCGCCTCCTCAGCCTCCCCCCCCCCCCCCCCCTCGTTCCTTACCTCCCCCGCTGCATATTTCGTGAAGGTTGGGTTGACGTCGGTTGGCAACGACACTGTAAAACATGCCGCTCCCTACTTAGGCTAGACGACCAGGGTACCGTTTTTTTTTTGCTTTTGGGAGTCGGTTACGACTGGCGATCGAGTTATAGATTATTTGTGCGGGGTGGAGAACCTTTTGCTCCGCACACGGGGAACGATCGCATCACGTGGTGTTGATGGTAGGGCACCCACGAGGCAGTTACATAGGGTACCGCCATTGCTGTCTCCGGAAGTGGCCACACCGGAAAACAAATCAGCCCATTGAAGCTGTCATCCGTATATATGCAAGTCCGCCTCACAAACGGTTCTTAGTAGGATGCAGCTCACCCTTCATGCGACTCGCCGGACAACCTCACGGAGCTTCGCGCTTGGTGCAGGCAATGCCTGCCTTGTCGGTGAAAACCCGACGTGCTCCGTTCCGGCATTGTAGGGATGCGAGGGTCTATGGTCATACGACCACGGCCATGCATGATATCGG